>JAAGKR010003733.1:0-60000 GCA_011419295.1 Clarias macrocephalus
CAGACCAGAGGCGGGAATCAAACCCGGACCCTGGAGGTGCAGGGGCGTAAGTGCTAACTGCTAAGCCACTCTGCTGCCGAAAAACATTGTATGCAGTATAAAATACGTAATATGAAAATATAAAATGTAGTTTCTGATTTAGTTCATTTTTCTAAGCTGTAATAATCAAAATGCCAATGAAGGAATGATTTGTTCCTTAATTAATAATGTTTATAATTTCAAATCTGCCAATTGGATGAGAAACCTCTTCATATTTCCCCAACAGAATTGTGGGATAATTCCTGCTTTACCTGCTTTGTGCAAAATAGTGTATTCACCTCCTGGGATCAGCAGGGGACTACGACACTTAAGTAAGTATAACGTGAGTTAGTTAGAGGAGGAGTGTAGATCACAGTTTTGCATCATTTTAGATTATTATGTTTTCACTTAGGTTTAGCTACTTTAATCATAATCGGAAGAAATATTGAAATAAATCTGAATATAAAGTCCATTTACAGTAATTTCATTGGACCCAAATAAGGGGTTCCCTGTAGGTACCAGAAATTTCTGGCATTTCTTTGCATGATATTTGTTTGGGTGAACTACAATCTCTAGGACAAGGGTACCGGAATCAGCATCAAACTGCAACTCAAAGATGACGTAGTGGTCAATAAACAGGGTTGCCAAGCACTATGATGCTCTCACAGTTCACCGAGTACTGATCTCACACACACCTGGACTCAAGTGCAGTCACAGCCTTGTTGTCTTTCTGGCCTTACACACATTGTTTTTTTCACTGCCTGTTCCCTGTTTTCATTTTAATAGATTCTTTCTCTTAGGCTTTACTGTACTTCAATTTAAAATGAAACTTTTTATTTACATAGCATGAATGTCTGCGGCCTAAAATAGAAAGATTTCACTACAATGACAAAAATGACCAGAGAATACAATTAAACTAAAGATATAAATATAGAATATTCAATAAAAAATAAAATAAAATAAGTAGAAATTTAAACTGGAATATGCACATTTACAGAAATTTACAAAAGAAAATAGAATTTAAATAGAAATGTATAAATTCCACAGGATTTGCAGACTGCACAAAATGAAATTGTAAACCATAAATTCTAAAAAAAAAAGAAAAAAAGAAAGAAAAAAAAGAAAGAAAAAAAAAAGAAAGAAAAAAAGAAAAAAGTGGTGCATATGAGTGAGGTAACTAAGCAGCTCCTTATAAGGTTCCCGTTCCTTGCATTTGTCTGGACCTCTAAATGTTATGCAAAACCATTCACTTGGTGCCAAACAGTCTTTTAATTAATGCAACATATCCTTCACTTCGTCTTATTCTGCTCCTTGTGATTTTACAGAATTTACTAGCGCTTCACTCTGTCCTCTGATCGCTCTGTCTTTAGGTGTTCGATTGATTCATTCAGAGATCTACCAAGCTCATCAGCTGCACTGCAGTTGACAAAAATACTTAATGCAACTAAACTGATAAATGCAAAAATACTAATTCTAAGCACATTTATTAAAGACATTTAATTAGCACTAAAACAGTAATAAGCACATTAGAAATGAAACTAAAAATCTATGGTGATTATACAAATTAATTTAGCACACCACTATGAAAAACTGCCCTTTTGTTTCTAAGGATCAAGTGTTTCTTGATCTACTGCCTACAAGAATTTTACAAAGGCACCTGAGTCAGCTTCTGTCTGTCTGCTTGCCTCTGTCTCTCTGATTCTTACACACCAACAGGCTGTGTTGTTCACAGTCATACTTCAAACTGAAGAAGAAAAAAAAACACACACACACACATACATTGCAATGCACAATGACAACACAGCAAATAACAGAAACGCCAGGCCTCTACACAGGCAATATGAATTTTTCCCATTGTAGGAAACCTGTTTAAAGCTTTCACTGGAGTAGAAGCTACTGTACGGCGCTTTTTACCCACCTGCACCTACTCAGGCAGTGAGGCTATTTATCGCTCCTGCTCCTCACCTCTGCCTACAGACAATGAGCTTTCTTTACAATGCCATCTGCTCGCCTTTGTCTTTTATCAATGTTTTTTCATTGCTTGTTGTCCAGGAGGGAGTCACAGAGTTATGATAGAGAGTAGACTATACAGGAAGACAGCACAGCCTGGGAAATCAAGGCTACTAATGCAAAACGTAATAAAAACGAGCTCTGTTTGACTTTCTCGTGTAGTGGCTAGCATTCTGACCCCGGTTCAGACAGCAGAGGTGGGAGGTAACTAAGTATATTTCCTTTTTTGCTGTATTTCTATGCAATTTTCACATATCTAGACTTTCCTCGAGTATTTGTATCAATGGAAAGGAAAAAAGAAACAAAGATGGGTGTAGATATTAGTCAAAAAGCACTGCCTCTGAGATAGAGTGAGAGAGAGAGAGAGAGAGAGAGAGAGAGAGAGAGAGAGAGACTTTTACTATGACTTTCAGGCTACTGAGAGCTAATATGACCTCACTGCTTAAGGACTTATGATACCTTCGAAGTACATTCTAAGGTAAGTACATTTACTCAAAAAAAAAATAAATAAAAAAAATAAAAAAAATCCACTTTGTCCTCGATTAATGTTGTACCTTGGGTATTTTCTCCTTTCCCTCCAGGACAGGATTTGTGAATGGTGCTCACCACTGCTGGCCAGTCCACTAAATCCCAGTTCATTAGATTCTTGCCCTCCTGGCTGGCTCACCAAATTTAGAATAAAGTATTCTTCTGGTCTCTTTAATGAATTTAAGTAAAGCAAAGAAACCAAAACTAAAAAATCATAATTAGAAAGAAACTTTATTGCAAAGGAAGACCTAAGTATTGAAGGGTTTGCTCTCAAATGCAAACAAAAGGGCTGACCATAGGGAGTGATCTTAAAAGACAAACAGGTTAGAAATATTTGCCTCTTCTAACTGGCAAGTTCTAATTTGGCCTATTAAATTTCTCTCCTTTTACTATCTCTAGATGTCTACTTATTGCTTTAGGTCACCCACATGCTTTTTATGTTATCTAAAGCTACCAAGGCCAATGAGACAGCATATATATATATATATATATATATATATATATATATATATATATACTGGGGATGTGTGTGTCCTTAATTTTGCAGTTGGATGATTTTTTTTTCTATGTGTTGTGTTGCAGGATGGGCTGGGAAAAGCAGTCAGGAATCTGTGATTATGCTCTTCCCCAGAGGCCCAATGTTTATTAATGTGCCACTGCCTACATGTTTACTTGGACATACAGAGCGCTATTTTGCCCTTGTAATCACTCACTCATCGTCTATACCATTTTATCCTGTATTCAGGGTTGCGGGGGGCCTGGAGCCTATCCGAGGAGACAAGGCAGGGTACAACCTGGACAGGTGCCAATCTATCACAGGACACACACACACACACACACACACACACACACACACACACACACACACACACACACATTCATACATTATGGCCAATTTGCGAGTGCAAAATAAGCCTACATGTATTTGGACTTTGGGAGGAAACCCACCAAGCACAGGGAGGACATGCAAACTCCATGCAAACAGATACAAAAATTTAACCTGGCCAGGAATCGAACCCGGACCCTGGAGAGGCAGGCAGACAGACAGTGCTAACGACTACACCAAAGTGCCGCCACATGTAATCATTATTTTGAATTATTTAATTGTATTGAATTATTTAATTTTACAAGGTTTCTTTGCTGACAAAAGCTGCATTTAACAAGAAATTTGTAACAGTGCTGAAAGTTATACGCGTATACCATAGAAAACCATATAGGCATAGAATTAGCAAGAATGTGGTTAACTATCATCCATGTAACAGTATGGTCATTATGGTCATTTTATGGTTTCTTTTTATTATTAATGCAATTCAGTTATCTACAGTTTGGGTTGTACAATAAGTAGTACATAAAAACAAACGTTTTCTTTCTACCTTTACAGTATGTAACACATGGTGTGCAGCTTCCTGTTGTGGTATAATCTAAAGATCTTGCAACTGTAAATGCCCTCAAGTATTAAGGTTAAAGAGATAGTTTAGTTTTTTTCAAATCTTAAATTAAAATCGAGGTACATTGACGTATATTACAATAGGTCTTGATCTTTGTATGTTTCCTGCTCTGCACACCGACTGTGAAGTTTGTCACCCGGAGCATTAGCATAATGTAAGTAATCATGGGTCAAATTCCACAACCCTTGTTCCATGCAAAATTCACTCCGAATTTCACCAGAGACACATATGAAGCTTCTGCAGTCCCACAGAGCTAAATCAAGTTGCTGCCTTTCAAAATATCAAGGAAAGTGATCATAAAGTGTCAAGGAAAGGAAAGTGTTAAATTTATACCAAATTTGAATTTGTCTCCTCTGAACTTTGGAATGCATTTCAGCACAGATCAAGGGTTGTGGAATTTGACCCTGATTACTTACATTGTACTGTACTCGCGCTCAGGGTGACAAACTTCACAGTCGTTGTGCAGAGCAGGAAAATGTATTACGACCGAGACCTAGAATAATGTATTTATATGCGCCTCATTTTTTATTTAAGACAGGCTTGACAAAACTGAACTGTCCCTTTAAGTGAGAATAAATATGGATTTTAAACTTTAATGGATGACTTATAGAAAATATGCTTCTGGCATGAGATTAAGTTAAGTGGATTTGCAAAATAACACAAAAAGAATATATATTCTGAAATATTGTAATGATTTTATTTAATGAGAATGTGTAGTTGTGCTGGGTTGGTGCAGGCTAAAATGTTTTTAAAAAAAAGGAATTTATTCTGTTAGAATATCTACATAGGTATTTATGAATAGGTCATTGTAAATGGATAGGTAAACATTTTAGTTGTTACTTAAGTCGGGCACAAATGACACTCTGATTGTGAAATCGACCATGCTTCTCACTAGCAATTAACATAACCTATTTATTTAGTGTGGGGAATAATCCTTTGCTGTTTTGTTCACAGGCCATGTCATCATCCAGTCATTTGCATCCAGTCAGGACACTGTGACTTATAAAAAGGATTGTTTTGCAAGACAGCCTTCTAACTATAGCTAGAGAGTCTGGCACCTTTAGCTTCAAACACAGATAAAATACGCCTGCTTTTACAGAACAGGTCAGCGTTTTAAAACGACTGACTTTTTTTTTTTTTGCCTATGAGCGTACATCCTTTACTTTCTATTAACTGTTTCAGACAAAACTCTGGAAATGCTTTTAACAATGGAAAGCCATTTTGAAGCTGAAAGGTTTGTAGATTTGTTCTCCTGTTAGAAAATAGTAAATAAATCAGTCAGTCAGATGGGCACTGGCAATATCATTTCATTTCTGTTCTCATATTGCATGTGCCCTGGACTTTAGACTTTAGACCTTGGTAATACAAGAGTTCTCCAAATTAATTAGATACATAATGCATTTCTACCTGACACCCGAACAGGTCATGCATGTCACAAAGCTAATAATATTAACACTGAACCTGTTTGGTTATTTGTTAAAGAGGCTCATTTTTAGCTTCTGGAGCTGCACTATTCAGCATGTGTCACTGTGTCAGACCTGTACGTTAATTCCCCAAACAGGAATCTACACACTAAAAATCTTTTTCATAAATTACCCCTTCATGGTGACCTTGGTTGTCCTTTGTCTTAGTTGCCCTTGTCAGATTTATTTGATAGACAAGCCCTGAACGAGGGATTTTTTATTAAGCATCGATGCACAGAAAAATAAATCATACCGAAAGAAAGATGGACAATATCTCTCACATTCTCAGACAAGATTTATCTCAATTATGCAATTAGGTTATCTCACTTATGCAATAATTATATAAGCCAGTGTTTCTGCCCCAGGAATATAGAACAGCAGACCCTTTTTCATAAGGTCATCTCCCATAACAGTCAGTTTTATATTGAATTTAAAAGCTTATTTATTCTCCAAGGCTTCTTAGTATTCCTAACGAGGCAGAGCTGTCTTGTCCTGTCATTGTTGGTCTGTAGCTCTTAGAGATGAACACGAGGATGGAAGTTCAACTCTGAAGAACTTTTTGTTTTTTAACTTACCCAAACCTGATTTGTAATCCTGAAGCAAGCAAAGGTCAGGTGATCAACAAACAGCATGGACTGCACAGGACAAGAATAAAAATGAGGAAACTGAAAAAGGCTTTAAATTAAGATAGCAATAGCTATAGCAATGACAATGGTTGGTTACAGGATACAGAGTGTGTACAACCAGGTGTTTAGATCAGTAATCAGGTGAATGTGAGTGGGGATGAGTTTTTGATAGAGATGGGCTGTAGTCCATGGCGACCATGTTTGCAGGCCACATTAGAGCTGCGTTCCACTCCTGTACTTCGCAGGGTGTTCCCTAATCCCGGCTCTGTTTGTGAAGGGAACTTCCCTCGACAAATTTCCACCATTCGGAGCACCCTGCGAAGTCAACAGCGCAGTCGTCACGTCCCCTGTGCGTTACCATGGTAACATAATTACCTCAGCTACCTGTCGCTGCTACTGTGGAAATTTCACACTACGGACATTAAATATTGCATATTTATTGAAACAAAACCTCATACCATTATAAGGAAAAGGTAAAGGAAAAGTAATTGTGTCTCGCTGGAGCGTGAAAAGAAATGGAGCTTGAAAAAGGATTTATATATTTATTATCTTTATTATCGATATATTTTGTCGTTTTAATATATATTTATATGATGAAATAATAAAAATTACATTACTTTTTATAATATAGGCTAGTAATATGTAAAAAAAAAAAAAAGACCGCTCTGTGCATTTGTAATCAATTATTATTATTATTATTATTATTATTATTATTATTATTAATTAATTAACAAGTTATATACTGTATATACATGTTTCAATAGTATGTGTTTTATGTAATGGTATCAATATCGCCGATTTCGATGTAGACCTGACATTTTCTTTTAGAGTGCATTAATTTCAGTAAGTGATTTATCTTGATAGTGGGTGCAAAGCAAAAAGATACCCTGAATGGGAGGCCAGTATATTCCAAGGAACTTCATGCACATATTTTCATGCATTGATGTTGTCAGTCTTTCGGCTGCTTCCATCGGGGGTTGCCACGGCGGACCATTCGATCTGCACACAACTTTGCCGCAATGACCCACCAATGCTTTAAATCACGGTCACTTGAACGAGAAATATAAAACTCTTCTGATCCGAGATCAGCCAATTCGATAAAGGTTTTGCTTTTCATTGTGGTACGCATGTCCCCAATGAAAATTCAAATAATTGTGCGTTGCCTTTCACTTTTTCCTTTAATGAATGCAATTTCCTTGCATTTGACATGGAACTCTGAGAACTGAGGCCGGTTCTTTCTCTGTAGAATGCAAAACAACCACTCAGTCTTGGTCTGTCTGCTACGGTGACCTTCTGCCAGGAAGGAACTTGACCTTCTTTCTTTTTATCTCTGCATCAAATAAGGATGCTCTCCTTCTTTTATGTCTAATGCTATTCTGCTCATATCAGTATCATCATTTTGCTAAAAAAAAAATATTGCAAATAAAATCTGGCTTACTGATAACATCATACTGTTACGAATTGCCTGTCTTTGCATGTGACGCGACACCCAAGCAGTCAATGGACTACAGCTAACCGGATATCTGATTCTCATTATCAAATCAGGCCGCATAAGACATGTGATAATTCATAAAGCACTAAGCAAACCTTTAAAATATTAACACAACTCACCGAGTCAATGCTAATGACGGTGCTGAGCAACATTTTCAAATTATCTCCTGTTTTTCCTCCGTTGACAGCAAATCCATGAGAAAAATATGGCAAGACTCCTTGTCACTGCCACAACACTTTAATAGGTTTAATTATAGTAGTTTAAATGGGTGCAAATTCAAATGTGGCAAGCTAAATTCATTGACCTTTTTTCCCCATGAGGCTGTTGTTTTGTGCTCTCAACAGATGTGGTGATTTTGAGAATATACATTTCTATTAATATTGACTTGAAGGCTTGGATTGATTTTTTTTTTTTGCCAGAATTTGCTCCCACCTGATCCCCATGTTCTAATTATGTAAGTTGTTAATCAGAGGTGTTAATCAGATGTTGCACCCATGACCAAATGGGATTATAGTGAATTGCAAAAATAGAACAGCTGTTCCAACTCATAATTTACACTCATAAGTCAAACCTTCCTATGCGCTTTGATTCTCCGAGTTGAAAATGTTTAAACGATGTCATTTGAAAATGGCAATGACCACAGGACAATGTATTGAAAAGAACTTAAATCATGTTTTACACATTTTTAAACTGCATTTTTATTTGTGATTAGTTTGCTTTATTACCACCCTACCATACTATTCAGTATATATATATATTGGACACACCTTCTCATTCAAAGAGTTTGAATTTGTATTATGGCAAGAAAAAAGCAGCTAAGTGAAGAAAAAAACGAGTGGCCATCATTACTTTAAGAAATGAAGGTCAGTCAGTCCGAAAAATTGGGAAAACTTTGAAAGTGTCCCCAAGTGCAGTCACAAAAACCATCAAGCGCTACAAAGAAACTGGCTCACATGCGGATCGCCCCAGGAAAGGAAGACCAAGAGTCACCTCTGCTGCGGAGGATAAGTTCATCCGAGTCACCAGCCTCAGAAATCGCAGGTTAACAGCAGCTCAGATCAGAGAGCAGGTCAATGCCACACAGAGTTCTAGCAGCAGACACGTCTCTAGAACAACTGTTAAAAGGGGACTGTGTGAATCAGGCCTTCATGGTAGAATATCTGCTAGGAAACCACTGCTAAGGACAGGCAACAAGCAGAAGAGACTAAAGAACTAAAGTGGCTAAAGAACACAATAAAGAAAACTCGCTGAATGAGAAGGTCTGTCCAAACTTTTGGTCTGTACTGTATATATATTCACATAAAAAACAACCAAATAGTAGCCTACTCTAAACCAGAATGATTAGATCCTGATTGATTGAACCTATGACTTCTGAACCAATGCACAACCTTGGTTTTGCTCTATGCACCTAGACAGTGCAGGGGGAAAGAAATGAATAATTTTCTCTCTTTAAATTTTTCTGCTCAAGGGCTCAACAAGAGAGGCAGCCTGGTGATGCTGGTGTTTGAACCTGGGACCTTTTTGATCAGTTGTCCAATGCTTTACCCGTTGAACTTCACCTGCCCCAGAATTCTCCTGCCTTGTCACCAGTGTTGTTGGGGTTTGCTCTTGCTCTGCCATGGTCCTGACCAAGATGGAAAGGTTACTGAAAATAAAAAAAAGATCATTATAACAAACCTTATGTCTCAGCTTGATTCAACATGGCCCCTTCCCTCAGCAGCCCACACTCAGTGCTCTGTCTTGTCTGAGCGTTATCACATAAAGCCTGTTTAAATCTCATTCTCAATCTTTTGATCAGTCATATACTGTATATCCACTGCAAAAGATCTGAACAAAACCATGACAATATGAATCACCTTCTTTGATTATCTGTGCACATCCAGTCTCTCCTGTTGAGGCAGAATATGAGAAGATTACAGGTGGACCATGAGACGTCCATGATCTCCTGGGTCACTGACTAGCTGTCGGACAGACTCCAGATTGTGTGGGTGGGAACCTGCCTGTCTGATGCCTGCTAAACAGCACTGGAGCACCGCAGGGAACGCTGCTCTTCCCTTCCTCTTCGGCATGTACAGGATATTCAGGTAAGGTCACATGTCTGGGGCAGGGGGAGCTCAGTGATGGAGACGTTGGACTACTGATTAGAAGGTCACAGGTTAAAAATGTGGGCATGGGTTGCCTGTTGAGTCTGGTTCCTGGGAATTATTCCTTGCCATTGGTACCCTTGGCTTGCTCACCAGGCACTGATCATTATAATTTATATATATTTCCTCACACATATTTCCATAATGTTTTGATTCAATAAAGCTGCTTTGCGACAATGACAATCATTGACAATGACAACGATATTGTAAAATGCTATAGAAATAAAATTGAAAACAAATGAATTAAACCCGCAACTGCCTAGACGATTATCTTACATCATATAGAAGTAAATATATCAGTGCGTCTGCCAAATGCCATAAATATAAAGTGTAAATCTCAGATGGCCAACAAGAGAACACTGACCTGGTCAACAACATCGTGGAGTGTTGCAGGATCAACCATCAGCTCCAAGACGCACTACAAGAGCAAGCGAACAACAACCAGGCCTGAGCTTTAGCTGGTTGACATCTACAGATCCCTTGGTGTCCATCTTGCCAACAAACTGGTCAGGACGTTCAACTCAGAGGCTGAGCACAGTAAAGGGATCTTCAGACTCTACAGTAGTTTATGAGGAATCTCAGGTCATTTAATGTGCGCAGCCAGTTCTTAGAGATCTGCCACTGTGTGGTACCCTGTGCATTCTCCTTTGAAGCATCATGCTGAGGAAAAGACATAAGAGTTGGAGATGCAAAAAATAAAAAGTCAGAAAACTGACTTTTTGGCAAGAACCCTGGCTTGGCCTTGGGCTGCTCTCTGGGTGGTTTTGAGAAAAGAAGGAACCTCAGTAAACTTACAGCCTTTCTGAATAACAAACACTCTCTGCCCTGATTGACAGCCTCAACTGTGGAGCTCATTTAGTAAAAGACTCATTAAGCCCTACTGTCGAGAAAAAAAAAAAGTGGTACAGGAGGTTGTTTGTATCATCAGCGATTAGTATATACTGTACAACAGCTTATCATTGTGCTGGGATACTAGTGATGATGAACGATTCGCTCATTTTGAATGAGTCTTTGCTGTTTATTAAAAAATGTAAGATTTTATTTTATTTCTGATCAATAGAACGAAATGAACTAAATGACTCAAAAAAAGATTCGTTCATTTTGATGAACGAGATTCAAAGAACCGAGTCACTAAAATGATCCAAACTTCCCATCGCTATGGGAAATTATTTTGTCTAAGGACAAGCTCATTGGACAATAACTTGAATAGTAGAAATTTCTCCATTCACTATTCATATTCATGTACTAATATGAATTTTCTGTTTTCCTCTGGGATGAAGAAATGATCTATCTATCTATCTATCTATCTATCTATCTATCTATCTATCTATCTATCTGTCTGTCTGTCTGTCTGTCTGTCTTGTTGTGCAGCACTGACTTTTTCTGATTTCTCAGGTGCTAACATTTCTTTGACATATAGCAGGACAATATTTTCAAACCCTGCTTATTCTGTATTCTTAGTGCATGCAGTCAATGTTATCTTCTTTTCAGTTTTAGTCTGTTTAAGCTTGGGATAATAATCTACATAAGCCTTGATTCTAATGCTTTGTCACTCAGGGTCAGCCATGGTTAATGATAGTTCAAATGTAAAACGTAGTGTTTTCATTTGTTTTACTTCCATGTTTTCTGCCTAGTGTTTGTGAGCTTTGCTTTGTACTGTTTGTTTCTTGGTCATTGTCTCTCCTTGTTACATTTATTCTATTAACTACAAATATGCTAAAAAGATAACATGCATGGTGGTACAATCTCACAGCTCCTGGTTCGGACTCGAGCTTGGATTCGGCTGGGTCAATGTGTCTGAATGTGTATGTCCATGGACTGGCATCCGTCTCACAAAGTATTTCTGTCTCGCTGGGACAGGTCAACAAAGGAACGAAAATGACAGATGAGCTACCAAAAATAACTCATTCCTAATTCCCAAAGCTTTCCATTTAACATTATTTGGGATTCAACCCTGGAAACCTGGAGGTTTGCTGATATTCTAAGGTGGAATAAGTAGAAATATGAACTAAATCTCATTCTCATAGTTTCAAATCTCTCAAGTGTCTTAGGACTGTCCATCACCAAATCCATGGTTTGTTCTCGTCACCTTTTGGCTACATACTGTTCCGCCAGTCCTGGAAGCATATTTTTTGGCGGAGCAAAATAACTCATTAAATAAACAACAACAACAACAACAACAACAACAACAACAACAACAACAACAACAACAACAACAAAAATCCTGATCTGTTGATAATAAATAAATGCTGTTTGTGGAACTGTTGGATAAATGCAGTTATCACATTTGAGGTTGTGCTGTTGTGCTCAATATCAGCACAGCTGTGATGTCTGCAGCATTCGAGCTCATGCCCACAGCTGTGCTAATATTCAATATAACATCATGTGATATTGATTACCTATAACCAAACAAATATAAATCGTACGATATTCTGTATAATACTCTCATATTCATATTCATTCATATAAATTAGAATAAAATAAAACAATGCTAGAATCTCTTTTTTTGTTGTTGTTTTATAGAAAGCTTTCTTCTTCTCTTCTTCTTCTTCTTCTTCTTCTTTTTCCCCTGTCCACCGAGATGTGTGTCCCTATGCAAAATAATTGCACACTTCAGCTGCAGCAGTTCCCCTGCTGAGATTAGAAAGGCTGGAATCATACCTCGGGCTACAATTGTTTTTACAAACCTCCTCTAATTAGATTTAGAGTCCGTGCTCCATGCTGCTGTTTTTCGGCCTGTTTGGAGATAAGGGACAGAATTTCTTCGATGTTTGTTCTCAGAAGCCCTGGGAAAAACGGACTGGACTCCGGAGTCACTGCTGCTCCAAACGCGAGACGTTAACTATGCCGGTAAATAGAGCACTTCATTTACAACTGGAAGGCTGTTTAGCAGCTTGCTTTTAATTAACTAAATCCCTCATAAGGGTCACGTGGCGTGTCAGCATTGTAACACTTGGTTTGTACGCCTTTGGAGTAAATAAATGAAGCGGCAGCTGCTTCGCTGCTTAATGCTGCCGCTTCCATCGGCTCACACAGGGTAATTTAACTATTTGGACTCTCCATTCTTTAAGAGGTAACATATGGCTTCTATTTTTTTTTTCTTCTTCCCCAAACTAGATTTGCACATCAATCCTTCAATACAATGTGCAGTAAGCACGCAGGCGCTTAGTGGAATAAATGAAGGGGAAGAAGCTTTAAATTCGGGTTTCTTTTGTTTCACAGTCCTTCTTTCAATCCTCCTTTTCTTCCTTTCATAAATCAAAGCTTAAAAAGAGCAAAGTTATCTAACCATTAAAACTTAAAATGAGTAAATGTGTATAAAGAAGTTTGAATAGTCTAATACTCTCTCAGTCATCCTATACACGGTCACCAAGGGGACTCAAAGCCTCAAGGGAAACACTAATTAGCCTAAGCAGCATCTCACTGGATGGTGGGAGGAAACTGGAGCACCTGGAGGAAACCCACCAAGCACACGACCCCCATTCACACAGACAAGAGGTCTGACTCGCAATGCCACAGTGCTAACCACTATTTCGCCATGCCACTTTAGTAAACATGTATAAAAAAAAAATAATAATAAAAAAAGAATTTTATTAATATTAAAAATGTGTATTTTTGCTGCCTGTTTTTTTGGGGTCAGTTGAAACTTAACCATCTATTTTCTCTGCTCCAGGTTGAGACTAAAGGGATTTGAAGGCACCGAATAAATATTTTTTTGTTCAACTAAGTATTATTCCACATGAATAGTAATTGCATTGTAGTCACAGATTTATCCAAGCAGACAAATAAACAGAGTTATGATAGGACGTGGCAGTCCTATTAGCTTGTCAAGCCTAGTAGATTAGCTTGTTCTCTGGTTATTCTCGTTGTGTGGGGAAGGTGATGTTGATTGGTGGGGACCAGGTGAAATACTGCGTATTCCTGATATGTTGGTCTGTCAGCAGACGCTCATTAATCTCAATCAGTGAGAATGTCAAGGGGATAAGCAAGAGAGTAAATTGTGCTTCCTTCTTCCTGGTGGGTTTCATTTATCCACATGATGTGAGTTATTATTGACTCAAAAGGAATAATAATAATAAAAATAATAATAATAAAAAAAAAACTCTGGAAACAGATGATGTTTACCTCTCTGACTTCGTATCAGAATATGGAGAGGTATTGATTTTCATAGGTCTCTGTATGCAAGCTTAAAGAACCACAATTAAGGACAACGCTCATCTCTCAGACGAGCTTCCCAGATACAGAGAGAGAGAGAGAGAGAGAAAGCAAGAATCATAGTCATAATCATAGTGCTTATGATTAATTAACCATAACTTTTAACTCACAATGTAGTCCTTTATTAATAGTTTGATTCCCATCTTGGGTCACAGAGTTCATGCAAGTTCTCCCGGTGTTTGGTGGGTTTCCTCCAGGTTCCTCCCACAGTCCAAAGACAAGCAGATTAGGCTAACCTTGTGTTTCCAAATTGTTCCAAATTGTTGTTTGCTATGTCTAGTATAATGCAAACCGGAAACCCAAATCATCAAAATCATTTGCATTTCAAGCAGAATACAGCACATGTGACATACATTTATATGGTAATGTTATACCAAATACTATGCTTTTCTGTTTTTGTTTCTGTTAAAGTAACTACTTTGGATAATTACGTTTGGGTCAAGAAAAATGAAGACAAATTAATGGAATGATGGTAATGATGCACCAAATGATGTTCAAACTATACAGAACTATACAGAGCAAAAGGCCTAATGTTGTGTGACATATAGTTGTATTTACAGTAGGTTCCACCTACTTTCACTTGATTCCACCTAAAACACTGGGATCATGTTGAATGAACGACCCCATCACAATGTTGCAAATACAACCTCAAAACAACAGAAAATCAACCTTAATTTAAAAAAAATTTTTTTTTAGCATATACTCATACTATCCAGCCACATACAGTATGCTGTACATATATGTAAAACTTGTGCTAAACTGGTACGCAAGAGGCAAAGAAAGAGTGTCTCCTGTTTTTTATAAGGGACAAACCAGGTTATTAAACTACATGAAGTTGAAAATGTAATGAATGACATTGCTGAAGATTTGTACAATGCATTATCCGTTTTAGCTTTGCTGAGCATCTACGGTATACTACTGTATTGCAATCTAGTTCCAACAGCATTTCATCCAAAAACAACACAATACCACCGCTGCTTCATCAGGATCTTCATTGTTTACGCCCTTTACACCCGAGCAGTTAAGGGTTAAGGGCCTTGCTCAATGTCCTGTGGCAGCTTGATGGTACTGGGCTTTGAACTAAGGACCTTCCGAGTAGTAGCCCGATTATTACTGATGATGATGATAATGAAGACATGATGAATGATGATAAATGATTACCCTAATCATTGAGCTCCTCCTGCCCTTCATTATCATCATCATCTTGCCCAGGTAAAACAGATTAAATGCTGGATGCAGATTAAATGCTATTTCCCTTGTATATCTTGTTATAGTTATACAGGTTGGGTGAAAACTAACTGGCCCTTAAAATTGGCAATAAAGGCCATATTTTTCATACAAATTTATTGAAATAAATAGCACATGTAGTTTATTACATATGCAAATGAAAGCTAGTCTTTCAATTTCAGCGTATGCACTGGTAGCATCAACCAGTTTCCTTCTGAAGGAAGTTGATTGGGATATTGCTGAGAACCTCCTGAATCCAAGCATCCAAGTCCTCCTGTGTACGAGGCTTTGTCCTGTTCACCTCCTCCACATGAGAAAAAAAAAAAAAACACATGTAATGAGATCTGCCATTCTTGAGGTCCGCATCCTCCCAGCCAACATCTTGGAAAATGCTGGTCTAACCACACACTCACAGTAAGAGCAAAATGGGGTGGTGCATCATGGGGTGGTGCTCCAGCGACACTACAAGTTCTATTGGCATTAAATATTGCCTAGTTCATTTTCACACACCCTGTATTTTAGTGCAATTATCTTTATTGCAGCTGGTCTCTGGGAGCTACCCGACAAATTTTGTCGAATCGCTACAATGACAATAAAGCCTCTTTACTTGACCTTAGATATTGCCATAGTACCTTTATATTTGATTAATCACTATTACATAATGAGAAATATACGATAAACCCAACTATATTCATTATACAGTAAGGCCCTCTACATACAGTATGAACATTCGAGTTACAAACTTTTAAAGATACAAACATGCGCATGTTCAATTGCAGAAGTTAGATCACATGTCCGACGTACATTGTTGTGTGTGTGCAGCGTGCATCGCATGATACTGCTAAGGTACTGCTAACAAGCGCCAAGCAATATCCATGGAGACAAAAGTAAATCTTTTTTTTTTTTTTTTTTAAATAATTGACAGAATGGAGCGAGGTGAAACGATGGCAGACGTTGCTTATTCTTTTAACATGAATCGATTCTAAAGAAGAAGGAACACGTTAGTTTTATATACTGTGTGTAACCAATTGTGTTATGCTAGTATGCTAGTACCTAGACAATGTTTGTTGGACTTACAAACAAACTGGACTTATGAACGAGCTCTCAGACAGGAACTCATTCGTATGTTAGGGACTTTCTGTATTTGCAGTGATCTTAGTATCTTATGTATGAAGTGACTCTTTCAAAACCTGAAATTTGAAAATTGAAAAGCTGCAAAAACACAAAACTCAAACAACAAAGCAATTTTATTCCTATACATGCAGGAAAACAGTTTAAGTCTTTAATGTGACACTTAAAGTTGAGAAACCGACTATTAAGTAATAATAATGATGTTTAAACGATTTTATAACGATAACATTGAGAATGATATTTATGTCCTAATGGTCATTCATACAGTAGGCAGAAGGCGGAATATCAGTAACTAATCAGTTAATAATTCCTTATTTTTTAGACAGTAATTGGTTATTAGTCAGAGACATCAGTCATTCACTCATGACTTTATTTATTTTTAGTAAGTGTTTTATTTTGGTCAGCATATGGAGCCCATCGGACGAACACAAGGTGTGAGATGAGACTACACCCTAGATACAGTACACAGTATTGCACTCACACTCACACTCACACCTTCAGGCAATTTGGAGCTGCCAGTCCACCTACAGGCATGTTTTTTCCGAAGGTGAGAGGCAACAGGAGACTTGCATTTTAAATTCTGTTTATACCCAACGGTGGAAAAAGAGAGAGAGAGAGAGAGAGATACATTTAAAGAGACTATTAAAGAGACCAGTAGACATTTTTAAAAGGCCAGATTCTGATTATAATATAATTTAATAAGGCTCATTTCTGTTTCTCTGAATTATGTACGTTCATGTAACAGCTTGATCAAAGTGTGCGACTAAACAAATGAAACTTAGCTAGCAAGGTTGGAGTCATGACTGTTTTTACCACCGTGTTTGTTTCGGATAAAATATATGCCTTTCATGAAGGACACATTTTAAAGAATGGAACAAGGCCAAAAAGAACAAAGAAAAAAAAACAGAAAAAAGATTTTGTCCACTTTTTTGTGTTTTGCCGAAATTCAGATCGTCAGTAATGAAATATTTAAACAGAAATTATTCATATTGATGTGATTTTTGTTAACATACTGTACACGTTATATGTTAAAATATATACTGTAATATCATTTGATATCAGAGACTGTGCTACAAGGTGAGACGCCAATGAAAGTAGATTGACAGTTAGAGGAAAGTCAATTTATCATGAGAAATCGACCGGTCGAGTGAATAAAAGCAAGTGGATTCAGTTTGAAATGGCTGCCAATACACTGCTGCACATTGGTTAATTAATAAAAGATTTTATGTCATTATGATGTCCTCTCGGGATCCGTTCAATAGTGTTGTGTACCCTCATTATTTTAGATTATTAGGAACTGACATTAATCAGGGAAATGAATCAGTGTCTCCGAACACAAACAAGCTTGGGAAAAGATTAATATCACGGGCGGGGGGGAAAAAACTTTAATACTTTGGAAAGAGTTCAACCAGTACAGAGTACAGACTACTGGGAAGTGAGGATGAGAATCTATGGGCTCAGAGAGGCATAATAGCCTTCCTGGCCATCATCAATTCCACTGACTCATCACATTCACTGGTGCTCAGGAAGCCTCGGGGGCAGTTTAGACGTCCTTCCAATCCTAATGAGCGGAAGTGCAGTCTACGATGAGGACTTCACTTGGGACTTTGCTACAGCGGGAATAAACCATCTAGTCAGAGAGGGCTAAGAGCTGGCTGGATTGAGCAGGGGTACTCAGCTAAAGAATTTAAAGGTTCAGGTTCATAAGAGAGACTGGAGAAGCAATTATCATGGCAAATGAATGCTTAAGTCATTGTTAATAGGTAACACGCAGTGGTGGCAATGTGTCCGTGCACCTTGCAAGGTTTGATTCCTGCCACGGATCTGTGTGCACGGAGTTTGCACGTTCTCCCCGTGCATGGTGGGTTTCCTCCGGGTACTCTGGTTTCCTCCCACAGTCCAAAGACGTGCAGATTAGACTAATTGGCGTTCCCAAATGGACAGTAGTGTGTGAGTGTATGTCCCTGTGTGTTCTGCAAAACATTAGCACCTCTTCCATGGTGTACCCGCCTAGTGCCCCAAGTCCTCTGTGATCCTGTACAGGACAAGTGAGACATCAATTTGGACTGAGCATGTTTTTATTTTAAACTGGCACTTCACAGAGGAAATGCGGTAATGAAATCAAACTCATTATTTTCATTATATCTGTTGTCTTTAAAAAATCTTCAATTTGTTGCAATATGGCTACTATCCCTTTACTCTCATCTTTTTTTTAGATAAATCATATTAGCATGTCAATATTTAAGTCAGAGAGCATAAACACAATGAAAAATATATGAACAGTCTGACCGCAAAATGCAATAAATGCACACTTGTACTTATTCTGGATCATCCATTCCCTCTGGCACACTACACTAGGTTGTCTGTAATTAAACTTTTAATCTAAAAGCCACTACATATACACCTTTTAGAAGCTTCAAACTTCCATGTTTCTGACCAACTTTGACATGGATTGGCTTCATCACACCCCAAATCACAATGTGTCCCGAAAGCCAGACGCACAGCTTCTCTTTGTCACGTTGCGAAGCATACCGAAATGTGTTCAGTGATTTTTTTTTTTAAGAATGTTGAAGCCAAGAAAAAGGATGCTTTCACTAAAAAAGTAGCGTGTAGTGCGACCTGCTGTTAAAAAAAAAAAAAAAAAAAGGAGGTTGAGTTATCGTGATTTTCAAAATTGTGCAAAATTCACAATGATATAACCAAAATAAATTTTAACATAAATTTTGCCCTTTGTGCTTTTTATCACACAAAGAAAAAAATTATATGGCCGAGTTCAGCAAATCCGGATTAAACAGCGTGAAATTTTCATTTATTTATTTATTTATTTTTATTTGAACTCTTTGGATAAAAAAGGAGAAAAACTAATATTTGTGTGATAGAAATCACAAAGGGCAAAATTTACATTAACATTTGTTTTGGTTATATCACTGTGACTTTTGCATAATTTTGCAAAAAGCTATAACTCCACTTTTATTTTATCACAATAGATAAATCAGTCTCAAGTTGTGTTTGAGGTATATTTAATATACCATTTAGCATCAATAATATGTGTTACTTTTAAATGAGAATTTCGCTAAAGATCATGAGAATCATTAAAAAAAATCGATTCAGTTAGAAGTTTCGCTTCTAAATGAATACGTCTGAGCCATGATGCACTTACAGTAATATTTTTCAAAAGGTAAGTACGCAGAGAGACAAGGCTACAACACTTAAAAATGCTTGAGTGATTTGTATACATGAGACATGAGATGTATGTGCTGCGTGTGGGAAGCGATTGCATTTAGTTCTGTCTCCTCCATCTGGTCATCCATTGGGACTTTTGATTTTTAGAACCTTTTTGGACCACAGATATACAGTATATGGAGTCAGACGGTGCATGAATGGATGTTACTGTATATGATGCGTACCTACAGTATCTATGATTATAGGCCACTGACATCAAGTACCACAGTGAATCTAAAACTTATGGAGGACGAGGAGTTGATCTTTTTTTTCATCATCTTTTTATTACAGTTAACACATATCATTGATGGAAATTGCATATTACAGTAAATATAGCACAAACACAACCGCAGGCTGATTAATCTGTGTTGACAAAACAAAGGGAGGTGGAGTTATACTGTAGCAAAATGACGCAAAATTCACAAAAATCCTTTTTTTGGACAAACATTTGCCATTTGTGTTTTTTTACTACAAAGAAAAAACTGCAACTTATTTTTCTATTTTTTTCTGTTAAACTGTTCAAATAATAATGAAAAAAAAAATCTATGAAAATTTCATGCTGTTTTATCTGGATTTGCTGAACTGCGGCCATTTTTTCTTCCATACATTGATCCGATCTGCTACAGTAATTTTTCATATTTTTTGGGGGGGCAGCTGCATCCATAAACCAGCACTTGACAACCCCCCCCCCCCCCCGCCCCCACCCCCGCCCACACACACACACGCATACACCCACCCCGTGTTAGAACGTTGCTATAAAACAACCTAAATCTAATTCATTAACAGTTCTGCATTCATGGTAGGGTGATTTCTCAGATAATTGGATTCAAAGAGTCCACAAAGTTTTTTTTTTTTATGTTGGTGAAAATATTAGTGTGCTGTGCAGAAGTTGGATGTAAGACTTTTTTGACACTACAAAGCGAGAGCTCAGTGAAGGCCTTTACAGCTCAAAGAACATGCATTTTTTATTTTATGAGGAACTGATAGTTACTTCTATATATATATATATATCTTTTAAATTTGTTTAGCTAACTGTTTATATCTGTTTAATGCTGTTTATCTTCTTGTTAATCCGACTTAATTTTTTAGCTAATGTTTTCAATAATTCGTTTTTTTTCTGATCACTATTTTTTTAATATAAAACTTATTTACTTATATTACACTCCTGAGTTTATAGTCATTTCACTGTCACTGTACTGTACTGTTTCATCTTACTGCATTTATTCAAACCCACATGCATTAAACAAAAACATATGACATTTTTACTTTAAAAAAAGTGTAACCCTGACATACAGTGTGTATTCCTTTTCATAATGTTTAATATGTTCCTTATTTTGTGCCACATTTAATCATGTTGTTCATCTATGTGTATATAACTGGTTGAACATTCACCAAGATTTCATTACCTCCATAACCATAAACATCATTAGCTTACGATCGATTTTCGCCCCTGCTAATGTAACTGTGACTATGACGTTTGAATGTAGTTAGCATCATTGGTTGATATGTCAACTGCACTTCCTGTATGAATGGGCGTATCACAGACATCAACCATAAGGCTTATGGGTACAGTAAGTGTTTACTTTAATTCCCAAATCTAACATAAAGAAAAATGTGCTGCCTGAAAATGGAGCCTAAATGGCACACGACCACGCCGATTTTCTGACCTTTTCCTGAGAGGCCAGATTGTCATGGATGACAAATGAGTGGTTGCGAAGTATTTTCTGGTGTTAAAGGTCCAGTCTGCAGGGCATAAGAGGCATTTCGACCCTGCTGCGCGCTGTGCGTGCCTATAAGGAGCTCTGGCCTCTGACCATAAGCTCTCAGAGATTGAGAAGTGTCACTGCACTGTCGCATCTCGCTGTCAGCACAGTCACTTAACAGATACGGATGGATCGCAGCAAGCAGTGGAGGACTGTCTAAGACAGTTTAGCATTACTTCTAAGTTGTTAAGTCCTGAGATGAAAAGACAGAGAGAAAGAGAGAGAGAGAGAGAGAGAGACAAGGAAGGTGAGACAGCAAGAAGAGAGAAGGCAAGAAAAAAGAGAAAGGTTCTTGTGCTAAGAATAGCCACGTTTGTATATTTAGAGGTGCCACGTTGAATTTTCATGCAAGATTATGATGAGATATACAGTATAGTGGGAATACTGATGACACATCAATGTCAAAGAGAATAGAAACACAATGTTTCCAGGTATTTAACCGAGGACAAATGCTTAACCCTTTAACATCATCACCAAATAAATAAATAAATAAATAAACAAATAAATAAATAAATAATGGAATTGTTTTTTTCTTTGTATTTTAATCAAGGCCCCGATATACTGTACTGTAGGTCTCTTCCCAATGGTTAAGATGTCATGTCCTGGTAAAAGTATCAACAGTGTCACATAAGATGCTACATATTTGTGTAGTGGTGCAGCAACATAAATGTCTTTGGGCGTTAGATACACTGTATATATCATAGTATGCCACGAATCGCACAAAAACACAATGTCCTATAGCGGATCTTTTCGCATAGCATACCTCAACCAAGTGGTAGAGATTGCTCAAATAGGTCAAGTTATATTATTTTATATACTGTACGATATACTGACTCTCCCAAACGTTGCTCTACCAAACGGTTGAGCAGGAAGTTAAATGCATATGGAAGCCATTGCGGTTTATGTTAAACAGTCTCACCTTTTTACTTTATAATTCTCCCGTGATATGTGACCTGAGACATCCATAGATGTCCATTACTAATCCTGACCTAAGATAGCCCATTATATGATGTATATTCGTTTGGTCCCGTTCCATATTAATTTAATAAAGTCTAAAGAAGAATAAAAAAGAATAACATTGGCTCATTTTGTTTCCGGAATGCTACAGAACAGCATAACACACCATCAAGAAAGTGCAGCTTAGCCTATTTTGCATAAACGCTCTCGCAGGCAGCCATGACCGGCAAGTGTCACACGGGTGAGAGTAATAACATCCCTAATTTTGCTCTTTCTGACTCCCAGCCGCAGATGGCTGTCGCATCATCGAGAATCAAACTGTTGATCTTCCCATGACAGGATAAACAATTTTCCATAGCGCCGCCTGAAAGACGCCTTCCTAACATGTTTGTGCTCAGTGGTTTGGGTAACGGAATTAGATTTTTCACTTATGTGTGCACAATGAATCAAAAATCAGATTATGTTCAAGGTGGGGAAGTTTCATTGCTGAATCAATGCCATATTGATAAAATATGATGAAAAAACTGGAGGCTTTTGGAGGGTCATTGATGAAAGCTATTTTAATTTTCTCTAAACGAGTGTGTGAATGAGGCTGTCTGTGTGTGTGTGTGTGTGTGTGTGTGTGTGTGTGTGTGTGTGTGTGTGTGTGTGTGTGTGCATGGTGCCCGATAATGGACTGGCATTTAATCTAGGATGTATTCCCCCTTGCTCTCACTGTCATGCTTAATGCACTAAGAGCATGCATAGCATGAAGCATCTCTCTATATCCAAAAAGGCAAATGATCACTCTTAAAGTGATTTTCTATCCAGATAATAAATTAGCTCTAGTTTTGTTTTTTAAGTACTCCTGATTGATTTGATCTGAACTGAGATGTACCTTGGATTATATGCATGGTGAGTTTAATGCATTGACTTTTTTTTTGCTTCCTTTACCCCCCCCCCCCCCCCCCCTGTAGATTACATGTGAACTGAGCCGATTATTAAAATGTAAGGCAAGCAAACCGGATGAAACTGGGAGCAGAAGAGACGCGTCCCTTGTTCCTACTCCGAGACGGAGCGAGATGCCTCGGAGACGTCTTTGGATGGAATTCCAATTAGATGCATGCAAACATACACACATCAAAGCTGCGATGGAGTTGGTCCGGTCCGCAGGAGATAAGCGAGCCAAACAGAGCTGGTCCAACTTCAGATTAAATGCTTTCACAAGCATGCAGCGAGCGACTTAATCACGTTACCGGTTTGGGGTTAAAAACCGAGCGTGGTATCCGGGGAAATACGAAACAGTTTATTCAATTCATTTCATATTCGTTCAGTAGGGAATAGATGCAAGATACTGTATATGCAGCATGCATGTGCGTATTGTGTTACATATTTCATCTTCACTAGCGCGGCGTTTTAATGCACCTTTGTGTGCGTTTAGAGTCCATAACCATCTCCTGCCCTCATATACGGTATAGTAGCCGGAAAATAATACGCACAGATCTGCTTTTTGCCCCGTGCGATAAACAAGCTCATTTAGTACACAGCCTATTTGCTTTTGACAGATGTTATATATGGCCTTATTTTCTGGCCTGCATTCCTATTCAGCAGTGACATTGTTTCCCTTAGGGAAACAAGAACGCTCGGTGGAAATCAATGGAAAGCACAGGGGAATTGGAGCAGATTAATCATTTCACAAATGTGTTTAGCGTCGACGTCGTTGTGGGTGGTTTTCTAATTGTGCAAGCTAATCAGTTCTAACCCAGGGCGCAGATAAGACGAGAGAGATTACTGCTTTGGTTCTGTCTCTTTCCTGACCTCCCCTTCTTTTCTCTCTCTCTCTCTCTCTCTCTCTTTCTTTCTTTTCTGTAAAAGCAACAAAAATAGAGGCGCTCCTGAGGCAAGGAGGCAGCTGGCTTGTAGGTGTATTTGTATCTGTGTGTCCTATATTTAGGTTTCTCTGCATATGTTCTTATTCAGACAGCTGTGTATGTGTGTGTGTGTGTGTGTGTGTGTGTGTGTGTGTTCAGGGGAATTAAATGCAAGCCTCAATACAGGCAGAATATTTTATGCCCACTATTTCGTTACTGCACCAGATGGACCAGGCTTCCAGACACAGAAAGCCTCTGAACTACAGTATGAGGGCGACGTTTAGCTTCCGGGGGGGGGTAAAAACCTACAGTGTAAATCCAGCGCGGGTCAAGACTCGGTATTAATCAGTACCCATAAAAATGAGCTGTTCGGGACTTTTTTCTTCTTTTTTTCTTTTTTTCCCAGGCCGAGATCTATCACGGATGACGGTGAGACCACAAATAAAAAACAAATGGCTTACTAAAGAGTCGATTTTTTAATATGGAGTGGAGGGGGAAAAGTTTGATTAAAGTTTGATTCAGCGTTTCTTCAGACTCTTGAGCGCATAAAACAGAATAAAGTGATGTAATAAAGAAAGAGTGATGGCGGAGCGCATCCTAAAGCCTCAGTGGTCATAGGGGGCATTAGGAGAAGTGAACAAAACAGATTTATCAGCTCTCAGGCTGCGGTTTTGCAATTAAAACAGATGAAATAATTAAATGCAAATGATATTTAATTTAAGACAGTCGCTCCAGGAGCCTCCTACCGACTGCAGCACCGGTCAAGCAATAAAATGCGTGCGTTCATTCATCTAAGAGTGGATCTCGCTATGTACCAGCCGGTCCAGGGTGGGACTCGGCTTTAAGCATCCTCCTAGCATGCTACAGTAGCTCCTCAGTGCACAATGGTTTCACTTTGGCATATTTAGAACACACCACAATTTCAAATGAACAATCAGTTTAAATGAAAAGGCGTCTTTGAACCAAAGTGCCGTAACTACAGTCGCAGCAAGTCTTAAATAAAACTGCTCAGCAGACAGAGTTTTAAGGTAGGATTTTATTGTAAAAAATTGTAGCATAAAACTCAAAACCAACATAATGCGATGATACCCTAAAGCAACGTGGCAATGAATTTCAGCCTGGACCACCGAACAGCCTAAAGCACGCAGATATACTTAAAGCTAAATATGAAATTAATGATGTAGGGAGGCCTTTAAAACCAAATCAAAGAATCCTAAACTGGAACCTGTAATGGACAGAGAGTCGGTGGAGGGAGACGGAACAAAGGGTGATGTCATCGCTCTTGCTTGTATTACTCAGATATGAAGATTAGAATTACGGAAAAGGTCAGTATTTGTACATTCCTGAACATTTTCAGACCGAGTGAAAAGTTAATTTGCAAAAACAGATGAATGCCATTCTTCAAAAAAAAAAAGAAAGAAAATAAATAAATAAATAAATAAATAAAATAAAAAATAAATAATAATAATAATAATAATAATAATAATTGAAACGACTGCTGTGTATAATTCTTTATGAATCCGTAATTCGATTAGTTAATTTTTACTTATGACTGTACTTTTATTAATAAGTGATTGATATTTCAATTTAGTTATTTAGTTAATTTTTACTTGTACTTTTATTAATAAATGATTGATATTTCAATCAAAATAGTGCTTAGTAAAAATGATGATTTGTGACAATTGAAACCTGTTTTTGCAACTGAACTCTTCAATTCTTGACCCTGCATCTAATGTACAGCCCCACTGAAGGTATTGTAACAGTGCAAAGTTCAGTTTTTTTATTGGTTTGTTTTTGAAACCCAAAGATGGATACGAGACAATAGATTCAATTTTCAGCATTCATTTTTAATATGTACGTGTACAGTAAATGTGTTAAACAATTTACAGCATGGCACCATTGGTGGCAGATCACTCAATGTTTATGTGAGCAAAGCTGAACTATACGTCTAATGCTTATCGGATGTCCTGTGCTTGTACTGTATTAGCTGCATAATGCTTGTACCCACTGACACCAAACTGCTGCATTGTTCTTTTGTGATGCTTTTCTGGGCTTGTACTGCGGGAGCAGGGTTTTTCAGCTGTTCTTTGGTTTTGAGGCGTTTTTCCTCGTCATTCTTCTCTTCAGGAGGGGAAATGCTGCTCAGTTGGGTTAAGTTCTGGTGATTAACTTGGCCAGACTGAACCCATCCACTTTATTATGTTGATTATTTTCTTGCCACATGATGACGTTCCTTAAAATTTAAATAGATGCATTTCTCTGTAAATGGGAAATTAGTTTTTTTTTGTAAACTTCTGAATTCAATCCATCACCAGTACAGGTTTAGTGTGTCTGTTCCAGAAGCAGCCATGCACGCCGAAGCCATAACTCTACTAACTCCACAGTGTTTGACCGATGAGCTCATGTGTTATGGATCATAAGCAGATCCTTTATTTCTCCATACTTTGGCCTTTCCTTCACTTTGGTAGAACTTAATCTTTCTGTATTCCAATCCGGTCTTCTAGTTCTTTCTGCTGATGAGTAATGAGTGGTTTGAACCCTGTGGAATGACTTCTTTAATTCTGGTCTCGAACCATCACTGTTCCTCTAAGGCTGATGATTGGGGTTTTTCTTCACCTATGAAGAAAACCTATGTTATCAACCATTGGCATTTTCCTTAGCCAACCTGTTCAAGATCAGAACCAGTGTTCACAAATCTTCTTAAGCCTAAAAGTTGCTCCAAGTGATGAAATTCTTAGAATTTCCCCTTAATTTTAGGATTAAATCTTAGCAAAGATAAAAATGATTCACGAGACATCTCAGCCCTAAAAACATCTCTTAAGGTAAAAACTGTTAAGAGTAGAGACGAGGACTTTTAAGAGGCTTAAAAGTTTCCATAGCAGAAGACAAAATGGCGGAAAGAAGAAATATTCTCCAAACACTGAACGTAAAGCTAAAAGTAAACACTGCTCTTCGGTCCAATTTGGTTTTCTTATTCTTTTACTTCCTTACATCTCTCTTGGATGTTTGGCTACATACCATCCAAAAGTGCAACTGTCCTGCAATCAATTTAATGTACAGTACATTTGTAAAAACTGAGCCATTTTGCTCCCATCAATCTGAAATAGATCACAAGTAATAAAATCAGTATGATAAATAAATATAAGAACTTAAATATAGTAACTACTGCGTGGAAATTGGCTGTTTCAAAAGTTTTCAACATTTGGCCATTTTAATTAACTTTAAGACATTTAGCCTATAACAGAAACTTTGCATAAAGTTGCCTTTATTCATGATTATACAATTTCTTCTATTAATACTATGATCATGTATTCTATTTTCACAAAGAACGCACTTTAAGACCTGTACAGAATTTCCTAAATCACTTTTAGTCTAGGACTCCCAGCTAGGACTTTTTAGACTAAGATAGGAGCTCTCTGAGAGAATTCTAAGAAGCTTTGTGATACGGCCCTGGTTATTAATATGCCAATGGTTTCTTTTTTTTTTTTCAAGACTTTCTTAACTGTTATGTTAAGAAAGTATGTGCTATGCTTAATGCTTGTGTAATGTTTCTGATCCTTTCCCTTTGTTTGCCTGTGTCAGAATACCTTGCTTTTGTTTCCTAGACAACTCTATGCTCTTTACGTTGGTTTATCACATTTACCAACAAATGTAGTATTCACAGGTGAAACACAGGGCTGAAACTAAGAGGAGACATTCAGCGCTCTAAATAATTTTAAGCAATCAATCTAACAGGGCACACCTGGGCAAGAAATAACATCTGGCAGTCACAACTAACTCAAGTCAAACTAACAGTCCCATACTCCATGTTGTTAAACATACTGCATCTATCAGGAAATTGCTGTTCCAATACTTTTGGAGGGTTTATATAATAACAAATTATGAAAAAGTTCATTCACAAGAGACTCAACCAAATATGCACACACACACACACACACACACACGCACACACACACACACGCACACACACACGCACACACACACACTGACGCATGCTTGCACACATGGAGATACTGTTGTATCTGGCGCAGTGATCACCCCACCCACTTGGTGTGCTTCTGAGTCTTCTGCATAGTGCATCATGTATCTGCTGCAGGTCCTTCTGTGGTGCATTGTTAATGCACTGGCACAGGTGAAAGAATGCATAAAGATGCATATTGCCAAAGATTTATTTATTTTTTTGACAGAAAGCTTGGTTTATCTGAAAAATTCAAAACTGTCCATGATTTCAATCTGGGTATTAAAAAATGATGAAAAGGCATAAAAATCCCAAAGAAACACGGTTTAATAATAATAATAACAATAATAATAATAATAATAATAATAACCTCACTCTTATTTAGCCATTTTCTATATGGCTTATTCTATACAGGGTTGCAGAAGCCTATCCCAGGGAACTCGGGGCATGATGCGGGGTACGCCCAGGACAGTGTGCCAATCTATCACAGGGTGCGATCACACACTCATACAGTACACTACAAGCAAATTTGAAAACATCAGTTAGCGTACTCTCCATGTCTTCGTATTGTGGAAGGAAACCGGAGACAGTCACTAATCAGGACAAACTGCTTCAACTGAAACGAATCACTCATATACAGTACAGTGCAATTTATCCCACTACTAAAGAGATGCTGTAATGATTAATATACAGTATAATGTAAGCCAGTCTTGTCGACTCCTTTATTCAGATTTTTTTACAAGGTGCTGATTAATTTTTTATAGCTGCAGCTCTGAAAGTAGTTCCTGCGATCTATATTAATGTGCTTGTGCGTCTAGTACTTTATTGTGTCTTTAGTGAACACCTTACACAGGAACTTGCCACAAGTGGACATGCCACAAATGAATAAAAAAAAAAAATACACACACACACACACACACACACACACACACACACACACACACACACACACACACACACACACACACACACACACACACAAAAACAAAAAACAACAAACCAAGGTATGTGGGATTGTTGATC
Source organism: Clarias macrocephalus (assembly GCA_011419295.1). NCBI lineage: Eukaryota > Metazoa > Chordata > Actinopteri > Siluriformes > Clariidae > Clarias > Clarias macrocephalus. The sequence goes on from JAAGKR010003733.1 coordinate 29,076, forward strand.
TGATTAAGATTTCTGTGAGATCTTTTTATTTTCACTTTGTAACAGAGAGGGTAAAGCTGTTCCCACTCACAAGGGAAATACCTTCAGGGGTTAGTTTGTGCAGTTTCTTTATTACAGGACAAGTTACGTTCTTCTTTTATTAACTTCAAGAGAAAACCAGAGGCTGTTGAAGGAACCACCGTGATAACAGGAACTACAGTACGTTCCGTAACAGTACACATAACTAAGAATAGATATAACATATGCCATGGTATACAAGAGCAATAAAACAGTTCAGGACAATGTCATTTATTTTCCCATAACAAGTCAAGTGATTTATTTCCCTTCTTTGTTCAGTGCTGATATTAATGGACATCAGAAATTAATGAAATCTATATTACTACATCACATACGAGGACAAGGAAATTTTCTCCAACTAAATACATTTTTTTTCTCAAACAATCTTACACACACACACACACACACACACACACACACACACACACACACACATATATATATATATATATACTGGTCCTTCTAAAAAAAATTAGCATATTCTGATAATGTTTATTATTTTCTGTAATGTACTGATAAACATTAGACTTTCATATTTTTTAGATTCATTACACACAACTTGAAGTAGTTGAAGCCTTTTATTGTTTTAATATTGATGATTTTGGCATACAGCTCATGAAAACCCAAAATTCCTATCTGAAAAAATTAGCATATTTCATCCGACCAATAAAAGAAAAGTGTTTTTAATACAAAAAAAGTCAACCTTCAAATAATTATGTTCAGTTATGCACTCAATACTTGGTCGGGAATCCTTTTGCAGAAATGACTGCTTCAATGCGGCGTGGCATGGAGGCAATCAGCCTGTGGCACTGCTGAGGTGTTTTGGAGGCCCAGGATGCTTCGATAGCGGCCTTAAGCTCATCCAGAGTGTTGGGTCTTACGTCTCTCAACTTTCTCTTCACAATATCCCACAGATTCTCTATGGGGTTCAGGTCAGGAGAGTTGGCAGGCCAATTGAGCACAGTAATACCATGGTCATGGTCAGTAAACCAGTGGCTGGGGTTTAGGCATTGGACAAATATATAAACATTAGACATTCATATATTTTAGATTCATTACACACAACTTGAAGTAGTTCAAGCCAATCTCAAGCCCAGATAAAATGGGAGGGTTTCATCAGAAAGGGCATCCGGGATTAAACGTGTGGGTGGTCCACTGTGGCGACCCCAGCCGAAAGACTAACAAAATCACTCTTATGAGGACCATTAGGCATAAGTCTTTTGTCACACTTCCTCCTGTTTCACTCACTCACTCATCGTCTATCCTGCTTTATCCTGTATACCGGTTCGCAGGGGGCCTGGATCCTATCCCAGGAGACTTAGGGCATGAGGCAGGGTACACCCTGGACAGGGTGCCAATCCATCGCAGGGCACACACACATACTCACACGATGGGCAATTTGGAAACGCCAATTAACCTAATCTGCATGTCTTTGGACTGTGGGAGGAAACCAGAGAACCCGGAGGAAACCCACCAAACAGGGAGGAGAACCTGGCCAGGATTGGAACCCGGACCCTGGAGGTGCAAGGCAACAGTGTTAACCACTAAGCCGTTGTGCCGCCCACTTCCTCCTGTTCGAAGACATCAATTAATTTCTGAGTTCTCAGGTGCTAATAAAATAAAGAAAAACAAAGAGGAGTAATGGAAGTGTACACAACAGTAGAGTCCAGATCTCGGGTGGTTAAAACTCCTACTTTTTTTGTGTTAGTGTAGGAAGTAAAAACACGGTTAGGTTATTCCACTCACACTTGGGTCCTACAGTCACGACCAAGATACTGTAGCTACATAAAAAAAGGCCATCATGTGGGATTTCCCTGAGGCTGAAATACACTGACGCCTTGGTGTGCATCCGGTTGCATATGTAATCCAGGTTTTTATAATAAGACGGAGATTTTGTGTTGTATTGTAGGAACACTAAATACCATTAGACCTCAAGCCATTGCACACATACAGTAAGCGGCTGCTGAACTAAAAAATGATTAAATGAGCAAGCGGCCGATACTTGATCAGAGTGCTTGTCATTCTTTAATGTTTCATTAAATTCCTGGAATTGCATGTGTAAACAATACTAGTATGTGCTAAATGCATTGGACAAAGCCTGGCCTGCAGAGAACGACCCGAGTGCAGGTTGAATTAGAAAGCAGGTGCTCTGCAAATGGATGTTAAAGACATTTGGCAGGAGACCACCTGCTATGAAGCCTGCTAACATTTGGATTCCAAATTAGATTCATAGCTTTTGGACAAGGAACATTGAGTTGATAGAATACGACATTGTTTGGTCCAATGGCAGCTGTGTGTGTGTGTGTGTGTGTGTGTGTGTGTGTGTGTGTGTGTGTGTGTGTGTGTGTGTGTGTGTGTGTGTGTGTGTGTGTGTGTTTCCCTAGGAACTACAGCATTGTATTTGTGTGCATTTTTTTTTTAAATCCTTGACCAAACAGACTTGGATTTAACAGGTAAGATAAAAAAAAAAAAGCTGATATTCAGGTTAATCTTGTTCTTCTGCTTCTTTGCTAAACCAAGTAGGATGAGTGGGGAAAAAATCTCTCTTTAAATAGGGAGATGATATTTATGGTACTATTGCTCCCGCTCTAATGGGTTTTTAATAAATAAAGATGAATTAGCATCACCCAGGATACACATCCGCTGAAAATGGAAGCTTTGGAAAAGGTCTCCCTAAGACAGATGAGGTCCCTCCGACACAACAGGATAATTATGTAGTCTTGCTGTACAAGAAGAACAATTAGCTTTACTGTTAATCCTTACATAAACAGAATAACTGCGGAAAACGCCTGCCCCTGACAGGTTTAATATGCTTAATCATTACTGGCTACAGTCATTGAAGGCTGGAGCCATCCAGGAAAATAGACATAGACGCTTTTGATAACCAGCCAAGGAATAATGAGAGGACATGATGATGGGCAGATATAATCAGCTCATGAATAACTCATAGACTGTAATGGAAAAAAAAAAGAAAAATCACACAAAAAAGAGCATTTTCATAGAACATATTTTGGATTGGGGATTTCAGATTATTAAAATGGGTGCTGTGAATTAAAACCAGACACATGAGTGGGCCTGGTGACACGGTGGCATAGAGGGTCATACAGTAGTCCTGACCTGAGCTCTGCTTACTGTCTTCGTGGAATTTTACGTTTTTTTTTTTTTGCATAAATTTTCAAATTCTCAAAAATATCACAAGATGGATTGACAATGCTGGACTGCAACTTGGTGTGCATGTGTTTGGGAATGTGAAAGTGCATGGAGCATCCACCCTACAGGGTATTCCCGCCGTCAGCTTCCATGAAGAAATGCAAACTGCTCCATCTGCTGGACTGATGTCTCTCTCTCTCTCTCTCTCTCTCTCTCTCTCTCTCTCTCTCTCTTTCTTACACACATTGTTATTTTGTTTCAGTGCCTTAATGAGTGTTCAGGCTCCTCCCTGATCCAATAAAACCTCACTCAGGGTCAAGCTTACGTTCATCCCGCCTGGCTTCCACAGAAATACCGGTGGCTAGACTTGGCCAGAAGCCGAACACATTATAGCAGGAGATGAGGAAGCACTCAAATAGAGGCAGGAGTCCAGCTTCCAGTAATCAAATGTTCTGCACTGAGTTTTGTAGACGCCATTAACCTGCAACCATTTAAAGAATTGTACTGTACTGTTATACTGTTAAAAGGCAATTACCTTTTCCCATCATCTACCTGAAAATCAGCTGGAAGTGTATAATAATAATAATAATAATAATAATAATAATAATAATAATAATAATAATAATAAATGATACATAATATGAAAGATTACTTGTATTTGGAGATGAAAGTGTATCAGCATGTAAATAATTTGTTTAAGAGACATCCCCAAAAGTCTATATTCTGCAGCATTTAAAAGTTTAATGTTTGCTTTGAAAAATTGAAATGGATGTCCTCAGCTTGTGGAGAACTGAAAGGCAATTGAAATAAATTATTTAACTCTGAGATATCCAAGAAACTTTATTATTATTATTTATTTTTCGCTTCTGGGAAACCAAAATCTGGTAATGGATTAAAAGTGTGTCACATGGCTTAAAACATTATGTATATATGTTAAATCTTAAGGTTAGATTGTTTAAACCCTAAACCATATAGCATTGATTCTCAAAAATGGGATTGGTTTTTTCCTATTAGACTTTTTTTTCTGTCTCTGGGTCACCACAGTGGAAAATTTGATCCATGAGTTATTAGCACATGCTGTTTTTATGCCGTATACTCTTCCTGCTGCAACCCACCCATTTTTTCCCCAGTGTTGGGACTGGCGCTGTGGATGCTCTCCATCTCCAGTTGCAGGTATTATACATTATATGGACAAAGGAGAAGAGCAGTCCTCCAGCGAAGGGATACCAAGACATCTTGGATAATTTGATGCTTCCAACTTTGTGGCAACAGCTTGGGGAAGGCCCTTTTCTAATCCAACATGACTGTGCCCCAGTGCACAAAGCAAGGACATGGTTTGATTCGATGAGTTCGGTGTGGAAGAACTTGACTGGGCCTGACCTCAACCCCATCAAGCATTTACAGTATGAGATGAACTGCGAGCCAGACCTCAAAAATTCTCTATAGAATGAATGGGCACGAATTCCCACAGTAACACTCCCAAATTTGGAAAAAGAGTGGAAGCTGCAAAAGGGGGACCAACTTCATATTGAAGTGTATGTATCTCATTGCAGGTTTGGCCAAATGCAATTTTCCATATAGTATATGTGGGCATAGGGTTGAAGGCCCAACAGTGGTGGAGGGGCTCAAACTCCCAACCACCGGAGCTTCAATCGCCTGAGCCACCACTGCCTCCTTATTATCCAATCATCCGCCCCTTATGGAGCCTCAATAACTCATTAACTACAGTCGTAGACCAATAAATAGCATAAATTTGTGCCTAAATGTAAACAACAGAATAGCTTTATTTGGGTATCCTCTATTAAGTGCTAAATCCATTAACACTCCAACCGGCCCTTCAGGAATTCTTCTTCCATCTTGCATGAGCCTCTAAGCTCATCCTCTTCTACTGTACAGTATATTGTATTGTAGCATTCGCTTTTGTTTATTGGGTAAAGTTACACCTTTATTTTGAGTAGGCAGCAGAAAAGCATAAATGTACTACATTTCTCACTGTCATGTTAGATTTAATGGTATTTGGACTACTTATTTGTTGTGGCTGGGCAACATGAGCTGATTTGTTAGTACACCACTAGAGGGAAATCTTATTCTATTTTAGGCAGTAATGAAATTTGGGCAAATCAGCAAGCGTATGTTTGGGTTACGACTATAAGTGGTATTACCTTTCCCAGTGCAACTGAGATTAATTAATTTACTGGGAAGAAAATATATTTAGAATACAGTACAGTTGTTAAATATATCCCACTGTGCATCTTTTGTGATAGTAGTCTAGAATTCCCTGCTACTGCGTTGAATTCTACATTGTGTTAAATTATTTAATGCAACGCTTATTCATATTTTAATTACCAGACAAGTGCATATGATGTTATGTAAACAGTGTAGGCCATAAACAGTAGATGATTTGATCATTTATTTATGATTTAGGGTTTCACTGTACATAATTTTTTTTTTGGCAGGATCTAGTTAATAATAATAATAATAATAATAATAATAATAATAATAATAATAATAATAACATTGTGTGTTCAGAGTGAAGATTATGCAAAGCATTAAAGTGAGCAGTAAGTCTCAGTAACAGTGAATGCTACAGTGAATCACAATGTGAGCTGCTCACTTCATCTCTATACAAATCATGTGGCAGTAGGGGTGTGGTTCATCATAAGCTGTGGACAGACAGGAGGCGGGTTGAACCGTCATCAAATGTCAAACGCGTGATGATTCACGCCACTTAACCTATTGAGACTGTGTTATTTTTCATTTCGATTAAGTTGTGTAAAGCACATCCGAAAACCACTCGCTGAAGGAACTTTCGTCCACTTTCCCACACACCCTTACACACGCCAGGTTCACACCAAGCACTGCAGTGAGTCTCAGTGAGAGTGACCAGTGTAGTTTGTCTTAGTGACAGCGAAGTTTCCACAAGAGGCAATGATCTTATTGAGGTCTAATTGTCGGATTGTACGGCGAGTTAATTGTTCGGTGAGTGTAAACTGCAGGTGGAATTATTTAGCTGTCTTCCTGAATGTAAAAGACACAGTGAAATGCAGTAAACGGTCCAGTTCTTCGAGAGTGTAAACTGTGCTATGAATTCCAGTGAGAGTCTCCTGGTGAGAGTTAAAAAAAACAATTATCGAATTCCAGTCAGCATGAACTGTTCAGGGTGTTGGTGAGTCTAACGTGTGCAATGGGTTCTAGCGAAGGTTACCTGTTCTGTTACAGTAAGTGAGGTGTGCAGTGTTTTGCTGTTAGGTTTAAGAAGAATGACCAAATTGTTAAGTTTTAAGATAAATAAAAAGAAGAAGAAGAAGAAGAATTCCTTCATGATACCCTTACCGGCCTATTTAAACTTTTTTTTTTATTTAAACTTAGAGCATATTTAAACTTTTGGCCAGATGCCCTGTGTCATGTACATCACGTACATCTAAAGAACCAATCATTAACATGTACGTCATAGAGAGAGAGAGAGAGAGAGAGAGAGAGAGAGAGAGAGACGCAGGCAGACAGACGATAGGACACACATTACCGTTTTCTGGTTAGACAAAAGGGTTCCAGGAGATGCGAGCAGTTTGTACGTCTGAACACGGGGTATAGGAAGTGTTACCATGTAAGTAAACAGGAAGCACAATGAGGGTGTTGTTTTATGGGAAAGTTCGCAACGTATTACAAAACCTTACACTTGCTGAGTTTAAACCGTTCAATGAGATCCATTGAAAGTGAATTGTTTAAAAAAAGATGCAGTGAATTCCACTGAATTAAGCATGAACTGTCCGGTGTCATGGTTAGTCTAATACGTGCAGTGAATTCCAGTAAGAGTCCATTGTTCTGCGTTCCACTGAATTCAAGTGAAAGGGAACTGTATGGTATTTTCATGAGCGTAAACAGTCCAGTTAACTCCGCTGAGTGTGAATTGTTTCTATCAATTATGTTCTGAATTATTCGGTTGTCCAGTGTGAAAACTGCAGTAGTGTAAATCCCACTGTAATAAGCATGAACTGTTCGGTGTCCTGGTCAGTCTAATCAGTGCAGTGAGTCAGTTGTTCTTGTGTTCCAGACCATGTGGTGTGTAATCATTGTGAATCACTGTGCATCACTGTGAATCATTCGGTTAACTTGGTCAGTGTGTAAGTATGAATTGTTTGGTGTCCTGGTGAGTCTAATTTGCTTAGTGAATTCTAATCTAATTCTAAGAGTCAAGTGTTCTGTGTTCCACTGAATTCCACTGTATGGTACCTTCATGAGGCGGCACGGTGCTGCAGTGATTAGCACTTTCGCCTTGCACCTCCAGGGTCCGGGTCCGATTGCTGGCCAGGTTTGATTCCTGTATCTGTGTGCATAGAGTTTGTATGTTCTTGGTGGGTTTCCTCCCAAAGACCTGCAGATTAGGCTAATTGGTGTTCCCAAATTGCCCATAGTGTGTGAATGTGTGTGTGTGCCCTGCGATGGATTGGCACTCTGTCCAGGGTGTACACCGCCTCATGCCCTAAGTGTCCCGGGATAGGCTCCAGATAGGCTCCCACGCGACCCTGAATACAGGATAAAGCGGTATAGACAATGAGTGAGTGAGTGAGGAACCTTCATGAATGTAATCAAACTCCATTGGGTGTGAATTGTTTAGATAAACTATTCTCTGAATTATTCAGTGTGTAAACTGTGAATGAAATCATTTGTCCATTTGTATAAGATGCAGTGAATCCTAATGTAGTAAGCGAGAACTGTTTGGTGTCTTGGTTAGTCTAATCTCTCTCTCTCTCTCTCTCTCTCTCTCTTCCTCTCTCTCTCAATGTCTATACCACTTTATCCTGTATACAGGGTAGACTTAGGGCACAAGGCGGGCATCGCAGGGCACACACACATACACACACTCACATGCTCATTCACAGACTACGGACCATTTCGGAACACAAATTAGACTAATCTGCATGGCTTTGGACTGTCGGAAGAAACCCACCAAGCACCTGGAGAACATGCAAATTCCATGCACACAGACCCCGAGGCGGGAATCGAACCCGGACCCTGGAGGTGTGAGGCGACAGTGCTAAACACTACTAGTACTGAATTAGAGCACTACATGACTGAATTCTAGTAAGATTCAGTTGTTCCACTGATGTAAACAGTCCACTTAACTCGAGTAAGTACGAATTGTTTGGATGAACTATAGTCTGAATTATTCTGTGTGTAAACTGTGCATGGAATCATCCGGTTATCATGTCAAGTGTGTAAAATGCAATGGCAGTAAACTGTTCAGAATTGTGAGGCTAGTGCACAGTGAGTCTGAATGCACGCGCACACACACACACACACACACGGAGCACAGGGTGCAGCTTGGCTGAGTGTAAACTCACACTGCATGCTATCAGTGCAGTGCCTTACAATAAGCCTGCAGCCTGTGCAGTGAAAGTTGAGCCGTGTGCACTGCACCTCTGTCTGTTCAGGAACTAGTTTGGTCTGTTCACCGCTGCTATGTTTCCTTTACTCTCGGTTGGACTATATGGAAATTAAGGTAGGCGAATAAGACTTTTCTTTATTAATAGTTTTTAAGTTTCAGGACGGGTTTGTGGTACGCGGTCTCGCGCTGTTTGAACGCGCTACGAGTCGAGTGTGAGCGCAGTAGTTTGGCGTTACAGTGCGCGCACTTCCTCGTTTTTTTCAGGTGCTTCGTGTACTGTACCGCAGTACTGTACTGTCCGTGTCAAGGGGGGGATTCTCATGTTTAGTGCCCCGTCGAAGACAGTGTAGTCTTAGAAAGTAAGAAAGAAAGAAAGAAAAAAAACTCCGACTTTTTTTTTCCTCACGCGGGACGAATATAAAGCGGCGCGCGAAGTAAAAGCTCGTGACGGTCCCTGAGTCTGATTAAGGGACCGTGTGTAAAGTACAGAGCACTGGGTATTTAGGAGTTTGTGTATTGTGGTTATACTGTATGTGACTAACCTGTCCTAATGTGTGGATTCCATACATACGTTGTATTATGTTTTGCTGGAAATGTTTGGAATGATATTTGTGACGTCATAAGAGTAGAGCGACTTAAACAAAAAAGCTGTCAGTGACTTCAAAACAGGGGGAAAAAAGAATAATTCACCTGCATAAGACACCTGCATGTTATCTAATACATACACGTCCTCATGTGAGAACATGACATTTTCTCCCAACTTAATTGTCTATATACAGTATCAGTACTGTGCAAAAGTCTTAAGCGCCATATTATCTGTAGTACAAATTTTGTTCTATAAGTTTATTATGTCTGCATTATTATGTACAATGCAGTGAATTCTGATCTAATTGTAAGAGTCAAGTGTTCTGTGTTCCACTGAATTCCACTGTATGGTACCTCATGAAGTGCCGTGATTAGCACTTTCGCCTTGCACCTCCAGGGTCTGAGTTCGATTGCTGGCCAGATTCGATTCCTGCCTCTGTGTGCATAGAGTTTGTAGGTTCTTGGTGGGTTTCCTCCCAAAGACCTGCAGATTAGGCTAATTGGTGTTCCCAAAATGCCCGTAGTGTGTGAATGTGTGTGTGCCCTGCGATGGATTGGCATCCTGTCCAGGGTGTACTATAAAAAATAAGTTTATTATGTCTGCATTATTATGTACAAGACCATTCCCTGCAAAGATAAAATAAAATTAATAGTTAATAAGGTTACCGAAGTTATATTCTCCAGCACGCTCAGTAAAACCTAACAGCTGTTTTATTTACAGTACTGTGCAGAAGTCTTGGGAAGATCCAACCAAAAGCCATATGCAACGATGCATTTGAAAACATTTCTACATTAAAAGCAACTTCTATAAAAAGCACTCGGTAATAACATAGACAATAAACGGTCAATATCTGGTGTGGAAACTCTTTGCTTGAACATAAGTGGTAGTGTTCGATACAGATGTGTGCAGGATTCTAAATAAAACAGCTGTTAGGTTTTACTGAGCATGCGGGAGATTATGAGTTCTTTGGGTAACTTTGTCACACTCGCTGCTTTCTATTTTCATGCAAAACCCAGGAGTCGACATTATTGATTTTCTTTTTTTCCCATCTGAAAACTGGTCTGTCACGTAATATGTCAGTTTCTTTACAGGCATGCAGATATTCTTCTCTAATGTTATTTATGCATTAATTTTAGTGTATCTTTGTAGGTAATGGTCTTGTACATGATAATGCAGACATAATTACCTTATATAACAAAATTTGTAGTACAGATAATATGGCGCCTAAGACTTTTGCACAGTACTGTATATCCTTGTGCTATTCTCATATGAGGACCGTCAGGTATAAATATTTTGCCAAACTTCTTCCTGGTTGAAGACATTGATTGAATTTATAGTTGAATAAAGGAAAAAACAGGCAATATAAATGGCAACGGATGCAACAGTACAGTCCGGGTCTCGTGGATATGGACAGATATGGACGAAATTATTCAACCAAACCTGTTAATTATTGAGTTGAGGTGTTTCAATCAGGTCACTTATCCTTAAGGGCAATCTTAATGCTTCAGCATACCAAGACATCTTGGACAATGTTATGCCTGCAACCTTTTTCTCCAAGTTTGGGGAAGCCCGTTTTCTATTCCAACATGAATGCACAAAGCAAGGACTTTAAAGACATGGTTTGATTTGATGAGTTCGGTTCAGTTGATGAGTTCCCTGAACGCAACCCCCTCAAGAACCTTACGGATGACCTGGAATTGAGAGATTGTGAGCCAACTCAGTGCCTGACCTCATTGTATTGTATTTGAATACAATGTCATTGCAGGTTTGACCAGATATTTTGTTCATGTAGTGTTGTTCTTGGTCTTTCGGCTGCTCCCGGCAAGGGGTCGCCACAGCGGACCATCCGGTCCGCACATATTGTTCATATTACTAGATATTTTCTTCTTTACAAATGGATATTTTCTTGTCACTTAAAGCACTTTAGTTTTTTTCTTTGTAATTTCTCTCTGGCCCTTTAAGGAGATCACAGTGGCTCAGTTTTTACCCCTGTCGCCTTGCACCTCCGGGGCTTCGGTTCAAATCTCACCTCACCTCATTTGTTGATGTTGTCTAAGTACTCCGGTTTCCTCCCACATGCAAAGACTGCATCAAAGGTTGATTGGTGTTTAAAATTACCCATAGTGAAAGGTTGTGTGTGTATGTATACCTGCACAGGGTGTCCCTTGTCTTTTGCGCTCTTTTTCACATTTTATTAATTTGTGATTACTTAATTACACAGTGAAATGTATTTTTCAACATGTGCCAACATCAAATTGTACATTTTTGTGGAGGGAATGTCTTCCTTCTCTTGCTATCAGTGTCCACCTGATCTATTTGTGGTTTGCTGGCTGTGGTCTGTATACAGTACTAAGACATAGTAAGAATATACTATATAAAAGCTGTAGGTGATGTGGCTCTACAGTAGGTGGCTGGGATCATCTCTGGATCTTGTCACTGTAAATCATGTGGTTTCTGTTTCCATGGCCGGGCAGTATATATATATTTCAGATGCTCAGGACTGAAGGTCAAAGACTTCCCATTGCAAGATTTATACCGAGGTAGTCAAATTGTATTTTTTTTTTTTTAAAGTGATAGTGTGAGAGTGTAAGTCAGTGGACATTTCCAATCTTAATTAAGGAAGAGAATTCAGAGAATGAGTTTGCTACGGCATGCTGAGTAAAATACAGAAATAATGGGACACAGCAGCCGTCCTCTGCAGGGCCGTGGAAGAGTTATTTTCATTGTTTTCAGACCGCATGCATCTTCCCAGGGTGTAAAAAGCATTTCCAAGCTTCTTTTTCCTCCAAAAATCACTGCCCGTTCAAAACAAAAAATTTTTCCCACGTCATGTGCTTCCTTTATTACCCTGCCACGCCCGTCATTCTGGAAGAGGGTCAATCTGAACTCATCACACCACATGACCTTTTTTCCATTGCCCAAAGTCCACTCTTTATGATTCCTAGCAAATTGTAGAGCACTGCAAAATTCCCAGTGTTAATTTAACACCCCAAGTGTTTACATACAGTATGACCTAATGGTCACGAATGTACCTGTACTCTGAAAGTGTTAAATCAACACTCTGGGTGTTAATTCAAGACTCAGGATTTTGCTGTGTGTTTTTTTTCCTGATGAGTCTAGAAAGAAGTTTGCAAAAGCTTTTTTTACTCCCTGGGAAGATGCAGTCAGACAGTGAAAACAACAATTTACATGGAAGACAGGTTGATATGGGTTTGTGCCTGGATGTATTTGGGTCGAAATTACCCACAACTTAATCTCAGTATATAAACTGTGTTTACACATCCCTCAAGACATTAGTGTGTTTAAATTTTGCATGCATATTTATTACCCTAAATGTGGAAAACTCATTTCACAGAGAAAATGAGAACCAGCTTTTCAGACAGCTTAAAAATAGAAGTGGGTCAGAACGATCCGAAGCATAACAGGAATTGTTTATATGAATGAGAATGATCTTTTACAAGCTGTTAAATCTTTCAGCGCTTCAAATGTTTTTGCAGGTTTAATCTTAATTTAACTTTATTTTTCATCTCAGAGTTACTGCGTTCTCATGGTTGTGTACATCATGATGAGATCACGGCTCTGCGTCATGCGTTTAAGTAAAAAATAAACGGCCCCCTGGAGTACCTGTGGAAAACACGTATGCAAATACTGTCTTAGTAACCCGAGCTCAGGATAGAACCCAGGATCTGTGAGGTGACAGAACCACTTCATGTGCTTTCCATAATAATAATAATAATAATAATAATAATACAGTAATAACCGTCCATTCAGGCAACGCCTGATGAAAAAAAATATGTATACTGTATATATACAGTATATTAGAGCTGTAGCTATCGAATATTTTAGTAATCGAGTATTCTACCAAAAATTTCATAGATTAATCGAGTAATCGGATAAAATGTACTTTTGCTTAATTAAACAGCAATATAAAATATATGAAAGAAACAAAGATTAATTGCTTTTCTTTTTAGCAAAATCTATCATTTTTTAAATGCACACAGCATTTTAGGAATAACTTAAAAGTTGACTGAGATGAATTAAGTACATTACAGTGCCATACATTCTTATTTTAAAGCCTTTTCTCAGATGCAAAAACTAAAAAAAAAGGTATTTCAAATGACTTTAATTATCAAAAAAACTAGGGCACACTTTAAAATACATTTTAATATATTTTTATCGCTCCCTTCTATTTTGCAGCCCGTAACAGAACGTTCCTTCAAATCAATACACAGCTAACTGTGTGCGTCTCCTTCCGCTTTGTACCGTAGGTGACGTAAGCGTTTCTTTTTCGTCTGTGTTTACATCCGTGCTTGCATCCGGAAGCGCGCTGCGTCACGCCAAACAAATAATTGCGCAAAAGCATAACGTAAGCTTTTAAAATGAATTAAAAGAAGCTTTGAGGCAGAAGATTTTGCCTCGATAATTTTTTGCAATCGAGTTACTCGAGGAATCGTTTCTGCCCTAATATACTGTATATATATATATTAGGAGGTATACACTTTACTACAGTTGATCATATGCCTAAAAGGAATAGTACAGGTAAATATCTCTGCTGGAATGCTGGTAACGTAACGTCCCCTTAATTTCTCTTTACAATTTGAGTTGATTTTGGTAGTCTTTCAGCTGCTCCTGAAAAACAAATCCTGGGGGAAAAAAAAAAAAGATCCCCCCCTCCCGGATGCCCTTCCTGATGCAACCCAACCCTCCCATTTTATCCGGGCCTGGGACCGGCACTGCATCCAGTGGCTGATGTTCGAGCATTGGGGGGGAAATGAAACTTAAAACTTTTCAATCTTTAGCATAATCATATATGTCTTTGGATATATTTGGAAACTTAATGAGTAATAGGAGAAAGGCACTCAGGTGGAATGGTAGGAACGTTTGTATGTATGAAAGTATGTTTCTCTCTCTCTCTCTGTCTATATATATATACACACTACACGTAAAAAGCTTGGACACACCCTCTAACTCCATGGTCTTTTTGATTTTTATTTCTTTTTGAACTGTAAAACGATGCTGACGGCACCCAAAATACACAATAATCTCCTTTGAACAGTTGATATTGAGATGTATCTGCTACTTACGCTCTGTAAAGTCTTCATAACGGCTCTAATCTGAGGTGCTGGTTGTAAATGGGAAAATTAACGCGTTAACGCTTGCAGTACATTGCTATTGTTTATGACTTTCAAGAACATTTACCGCATTAATGAAGCGTCGTTTTTCTTTTTTGTTAAGTTGTAACCAATATCATTGTAACCTGTTCTTCTGTGTAGTATTATTATTGGCCACTAGGGGCCTTGCACATTGACCAGATAATCAGCCATTTTTCTAATTAATTAATTTATTTTTTAAGGCACTGAAATTCTGTTTAGACCATTTATAGTTGAGGGGAAAAAAATAATGCAAGAAAATGTAACTATTGTAAGAAATAAATTTTATTGAATTGATTGAAATAAAAAAAAAGAAATTAATTTTATTCAACATAAGAAATACATTTTATTGAATTGATTCAAATCAATAAACATTTTAGTTTATGAATCAATTTATTTATTACAAACCCTTGGGATTTTATTTAATGCATATCTTTTATAAGTCTACTGTAACACCAGGTGAATCCGGTGCTGAGCATTTTCACAGTGTACAGTATGTATGGGAGCTGGATAGAAGTGAGATAGATAGATAAATAATTTATTGATCCCGAAAAATTCCAGATATCCAGCAATTCAGACAGTAACACAAAGACGGGTTGTAGGTGTCTTTGGAATATCTTGCATACAGTCAGTAGATACAGGTTAATGTGAGAACTCACCAGAATTTACTAGTACAATGCGAAGAACATAAAAATACAAGATGTATAAAAAGCATTTGAATAAAAATAGAAATCACAAGTAACAGTAAAAAAACAAACAAACAAACAAACAAACATGAAATCAGGTTAAGTGCATGTGCAATTTTATGTGTGGCAAAGTGACAACTATGCAAACAGTAGTCATATTTTATAGATTTCAGTTCAACACAAATGGCGTCACGGTGGTTCAGTCGGTCCCGTCTCTGTGTGCATGTTCCCCCTGTGCTTGGAGGGTTTCCTCTGCAGGGTTTAAGTGCTCCGTTTCCTCTACTGGCACCCTTTCCAGGATGTACCCCGCCTCGTGTCCTAAATCTCCTGGGATAGGCTCCAGGCCCCAGGCACCCTGTATACAGAATTAAATGATATAGATGATGAGTAAGTGAGTGAGTTTAACACAAAATCAGTTCATGTGTATACAAAATGTTTTAACAGTATAATAAAAAATAAAAAGGGCTGATGTTTCTTTTTTTTAAATTTTTTTAACAGACTTCAGTTGTTTCAGTTGTGTGCATTCGTGTAAAAAAAGATAAATCCCCTACAGTGATACGGTAAAGTACAGGATGATCAGAAAGGTGTTTGGTTTTGAGGCAAGCTTGTCAGTATTATCTTCTGCTACTGTACACTGTATATGTGTATATATATGGGGCTGTGTGCCGACGTCAATTATAAAATGTACACTCGCGATGTTGAACTCCGCATATGCGACTCATTCATGTATGTACAGTATGTATGTTCAACTTAAAGACTTTATTTGTGTGATTTAAAATGTAGCATCCGTGTGTCCACATTGTGTCCCAGCTTGTTGGGATATAAGATAGGAATTGACACAAAAGACGCAGGTGTTTTTTTTTTTTTTTGTAGTTTCTATTACTCCTGCTGTTAGAGAGGCGTAGTGATTTCTAATCCGGTTGCTCTACCTGTTTTCAGTGACGAAGCCACCTGTACGGAATCCTGAGTGTTTACGGAAGTGCTCCATAATTTATAGTGAACAGCGCGCTCACGGCTTTTATATATATATATATGCATTCTTTGCCAATTTTATTTCAAAGTACACATCTGTGTCTAAGTTTGGCTGAATACACAATGTTATTTGTTCCAAGACTAGTTAAAAAGAATCAGGGTAGGAATGTATAATCAGGACCGAGTCGTTGCACTACGAGTATAAAGCCAGAGATGTTAGAGAAACAGAGACCGGTTCTCTTATAGCAAGAGAGACAACATGACCAGGATGTGGGACATGGACAGTTCTGGAACGGTAAGACACGATTATCAAACCACTCTGTTGGAAAAAGATGTTTAAAAAAAAAAAGAAATGAATATAAGGTCTCATATTTGTTATTCAGATTAAAAATAGACAAGTTCTCCTTGACTACGCTGTGAAACGTGTATCCTTGTAAGATCTGTGTTAACTTATTTAAAGTTCTCATTTAAAGGCATTGATCAAGCTGAACAGTATAAAAAGGAATTACAAGGCACATAACCTGTTCCTTAACAACGTAACAAGTTGGAGTTAAGATGTTTAAGGAGACTGTAATGAATGAGTGATGTGAAAAGGCAAGGCTGGGGCAGATTTCTTTCTCAATCAATAACAGTCACTTCAGGTGATTAAACAGAGAGAGAGAGAGCGAGAGAGAGCGAGAGAGAGAGAGAGAGAAGCACCCTCCTGTAGTGTTGATCTCCATTTGGAATCAGTAAGACGTTAATCAGCAGTGATTGAACAAGTGAAAGAGAAATACAATTGTGGGTTGCAATGAATGCGAACAACATGGATTATTTATTGTCATGTTTTTTTTTTTTTTTTTTACATATATTTTTTTTATTAATGCCATTGCTATTTTAGAAACAAAAATAGCCTAAGGACATTTCATTTAATGGAAGTTCAAATTACACAAAAGGTGAGAAGATTCTATTATTTGTCACATGTACCATACAGCACAGACTAGTTCATTCCTGGTGCAGGGGTAGTGTAGGTTTCTTACTGTATCTGCCATGTGGTTCAATTCCCACCCAATGCCCAAACCCCAGCCACTGGATACGGTGCCGGTCCCAAACCCGGATATAATCCCCGGAGGGTTGTGTCAGTAAAACCTGCTCCAAGTTGTTTAGGGATGTTACAGTATGGTCCGCTGTGTCGACCCCTCGATGGGAGTCCAACAACAACCTTACAGCACAGTGAAATGACTTTTCGCATATCCCAGTAAGGAATCTTGGGTATGAGCACAGGATCAGCCAGGACACAATGCGCCTTGCTCAAGGCCTCAACAGTGGTAACTTGGCGGTGCTGGGGCTTGAACCTTCCGACCTCCCAATCGGTGACCTTGTCCGGTTGGGCCGCCAGTGCTTTTTGATTTATCATTATTGGTACTCGACCAGATCACAGCAAAGTGTTACAGCCTTGAATCATGGGAGCATGTGTGCTGGGCGCCTTATTATACAGTACAGTCATGCTATAATGCATCGCTCAACACCTGACTGTGGAATTGTCAAGCTATTTATAAATATTACGTTTAATCCCCTCCTGTCTAATATCTCCCAGCTCTCGCAATCTGTATTTCTTCAGAGTTGCCGTCTGGCCGTGTTTTTCTGTTCAGTTGTTCCAGCCCCGATCCTGCATATTTCATTGTTTTTCTTTCTCTAACACACCCTTGTTGACTCGGGAGTGGCCTTTTATTTATCTGGGCTGAGTTTCCAAAATGCCACAGCAGTCACTGTTAAATGGTGTGAGCTTGACTCTAATCCCAGAGTCTCGTCTCTGTCTCTTTCTCTCACTCTCTCACACTCCCTTTCTCTTCATGCCGAACAATGGGCGGATTTCAGTTAGACAGAAATTGAATGTTTCTAAAAGCATGCGCCATTCTCAGAGATTTAGCTCCGAATCCCGATGATGTCTCTCAGTCATCCACGGCCGGTAGTCTGCGAGATTGTAACTGGCCCTTATCTGTGTAGGAAGGAAGGTATTTCCTCTGTAGCCCATTACGGGCATCTGTCTAACTTACTTGTATGGGGAAAAAGCATTAAGTGTCTCCTGCAAGCGTGTTCATCTGGCTTATTGTATTGCATTGTAGGAAAAAAAAAAGTATCTTCATACAGTAAATCTGGTAGGGCGTATGTCAATATCAGTCGCTACTGTTACTGTTTCTAAATGTAATGCTATAATGAAATTACAATCCGCGTTTTTTTTTAAATGAGCATAAACTATACAAAATACACATATATGAAAAAAGATCAGACATGAGACATGAGACATCGTGCTGCGCCCACTGAAGATGTTGTGACGAGTCCCTGTGTACGTTTTGTTGAATTGTTTTTGATGTTACGGTAGCGCCCCGAGGTTAGCTTGATTAGTTTATCATCAGCCAAGTTGGCTAGACGACATTTCCCTCTACACGCCTTAGCTTTGTGTTCTAGCTTTCCAACCGTGTCTGAGTAAATATACAGTACGGGTGTAGTGTTGAAGGGACGTGATAACAGCACGTCAGCTCAGCAATAATATGACCATATGGTGTTTGTATATTATTTCATTCATCAGTTTGCGAGCATGTCCAAGTCTGTTGAATGTATCAGAAACAGCGTTGGATGTTAGCATCCACGACTACCAGACGCAGGTACATTTTTTTTTGTGCAGTGGCGGGGACATTTGCTCAACCTACAGTATCAGCCATGTTTTATTCACCAGGTGAATACAACTTGGAATTACAACTTTTGTCCAAGAACGATAGCTACAGTATAGCGGCAATATTCACTGTGTTGCTGCTACGTCGTTGCTAACTTTCCAGTTCTCGCATGTTCATTTCTGGCACGCCTGCCTGCGGGGGATCAGCTACATTAGGCTGCTGTGTTGTTTTCAAGGATGTAAATGATACATTATTAATAGATTATTTAACTGATTACAAATTTAACTGATCATTTGTTTTGCATCGTATTTCTCCATAGCCTACTTATACATACTCTATTGATTAACTAGTGCAGTATTGGACATTGGATTTGTGGTCTTCATGTCTTTAAATGAGGACAAAGAGTTGTGCAAGATTTCATTATAATTTTTTGTGTTAGTTTTTTTTGTATGTTTAAACTGTTAACCTTTTGTTAATTCGCCGGGACTTGCTTAGCTAGAATTGTTTAAATGAAATTGAACCTGTTTTTTAAAATGTGCATCTTTAAATTGTGCCTTTAATAATGAATTGATTATTGATTGTTAACGTTTTAAACTATTGTTTCAGAAATTGTGCAAAATTAGGCCTCGGAATGGCGCAGTTGTATAGTTCTCGCCCTATCATCCGGAGATCGCGAGTTCGATTCCCGGGTGATGCTGTAACCTCTCGCAGCCGGAGGTCTAGAGAGAGCTGATTGGCCAAACTCTCTCAGAGGGGAGGGATGAGAAGGTACTTAGTGCTTAGCGGTACCATAGATTCTCCCGATCGGCTGTAGTCGTGATTAATGTGAGAAGGAGCTCACGCAAGCGGAAGGAGCGGATAGCGCTGTCCTCAACGCCGCCCCCAACGGTGCGTGAGCGCGCGGTTCAGCTGGCGTCAGCGGAAACACGCTGTCGGCCCTCCCAGCTGAGCAGTATTAGTAGCCTTAATGTGGGAGCCCCCTAGTGGCGGGGAGGAATTGGACACGACTAAATTAGGGAGAAAATCAGGGAGAAATCCAAAAAAAAAAAATTGTGCAAAATGTTCAAGCTTAATTGATTTTTTTTTTCACTTTTTTTTTCACTTTCAGTTTCCTCTACATCTCTAATAGCATTGAGGTGCTTCAGCACCCGGCAACCTCCCACGTCCCTGCTGAGATTTAATTTACAAGCGTGCCCTCGCTGAAGTAGATAATGAGGTGGCCTAACACAATATCAACACTTGTGATTACGTTTGCAAAAATATAACCTAGTCTGTTCACCTGAATGACCATGCTTGGATAGTGTTGTATTGTTTTTCACATGCAGTTACAACAAGAAAGCAGGAAAAAAAAAAAGAGCGGCAGGTGGACAAAAAACTAAACAATTTCTAACCCTGACGTGTAGGTTCGACCCTGTATTAGATCAACCCGCAATATCCACAATGAGGGCACAAACGTGTACAGTGACAATGCGGGGACGTCTGACTGGGGATTTGCAAACTTATCACCACCACCACCACCATATTTAGCAGATTTAGAAACTGAGATGCAGTTGTTTCTGTTCTGTGACTTTTTTTTTGTTGTTGTTGGCACAAGCAGAGCTTTTAAGGTGGAGCTCGCAAACAGTATTTACCTCCTTAAGTGCTCTGTCGTGATTTTTCAAGGGATTATTTTAGGTCAAATGATGTCTCTAGCAGGCACGCAGATGGATATGACATGTGAAAAAACAAAAAGACTTCTTAATACCACCTATGATCATGAAGCAGGATCTACAGTGTGGCACCATGTAGATTAGAATTTACTGCTTGTCTAAGCCTGTGCTAAGGTGACAGCTTAAGCCTTTATACTTTATTATATCTTACATTTATTTGCACAAGTAAGAAGTTAAACAAATTGACTACTGCAAACCAGACAAGAAATCAGGGACTCACTTGTTTACTCAAGTAAACAAGCACAGACTGACACCGAGATCAGCCCGACTCATCATTTACAGACTAAAGATGATGTGAAACGCTGACTTAGTTAGAAACTGAGGTGTTCAGAGAAGCACATTATCTTCTGTTTACACTACACTACACTGCCGTAATTCGTTATGCACGTATTTAAGACGGACCGTTTCCCCGGCAAGTGCTCGAAATTGCACTACATACAAAATATCACAGTCCTTAAAAAAAAAACTGACAGTTTTACCTACTTTCTTTATCCTGAAGTATTATGTGGCTGTTTCTTTGAAAAAAAAAAAAAAAATATATATATATATATATAAAAATGACTGACTTGCCCTGACAAGCTCCTCGATTTTAGTGCAGCTCTGTAAACATGCTGGTGTGTTTTACGCTCGGTGCCCCCCGGGTGCTCGTTAACAAAGCCGTGCCACACAGCCGTGGCACTCGGGTCGGCTCATGCGGGTCAGGCGTTTTGGGTTTCTCTGGTCGCAAGGGCCATTGAGCGGAATCAGTTATTACAGCCGACACTATTGACATTTTGAATATTTACACTGTCAGTCAAAAGTTCCGAAATAGTTTTTTTTTATGTTTGATGTGTTTTATCAATGATACAGAATAGCTATTACAAGGAAATACAATCGTACAATCTTTCTGAAAACTAATACTGTAACCAAATGTTCTCCGATTCTAATGAAACATTAAAGGTATGACTATAGGTGAAGGCCTCCAAGGCAGTGCTAATATTACCGTAACTGTAAAGCATAAATATGAGCCGTGCTTTAAGTTATATTAGAATCCAGCTCCAAATTGGGTTGGATCTGGATTGTTTCAGGTAAAGTTCTGATTATATTATGACATTACACAGTACAGATTTATTATTATTTAAGATTTATTCTGCCTAGTCAAAGTAAAAGTCGCACGCTCGAAAGGTTTCATCGGGTTACCTTTAGCTTTGATTATGGCACATGTCTGTTCATGTGTGATATTAATTCCTGATGCTCCCAGAAGCATAAACTCTTTCACAATTCGAGTATCTGTGGGAAATTGGAAAAGGCATACAGTACATGTATTTGATCACCTGGTCATTCAGTACATTCAGGGCATCAGGTGACATTTTATTGCCATATAACGTTGCTGGGTCTGGACCTGAGCAGCTGAAGTAACCCCAGGTCATAACCCTGCCTCCAGAGGCTTGTACAGTGGACACTAGGCTCAGTCTGGACCGCATTACTTTTTTTCTATTGCTAGTCTTTATTCGTCCTAGCAAATTTAAGCCTGATGAATCTCACTAACGAGTGTTTTTCTTGGGGCTCCAAAGCTGTTTAGGGCCAATCCTGAGAGTTCTCCTCACATCGTTTGCGGTTAATTTCCTGCTAAACATAATTGTGCTTTCAACTTTTCATTTTTTCAGTCATCTCCGGTTACCATCATTCATGATTTTTTCCCTCACCATGGTTGATGGTACGGCACTATTGTTCCAGGTTCCCAACCCAGTTCAACCAATTCTAATGTTTTCTTTGCTTGGTGACGGACAATAATTCGATCCAGTTTGGGAACGCCAGTTAGCTTAATCTGCTAAGCTAAGTCTTTGGAAACCAGCATACCGGGCGGGGGACCCACCCAGCACCTGGAGAACATGCAAACTCCATGCACGGGAATCGAACCCTGACCCTGGAGGTGCTAGGCCACTGTGCCGCTCTCTCTTGTATTAAAAAAAGTCAGATTTCTCAGTTTTAGAAGCCTTAAAATGAGATAAATAGAATGTTAATAATAATAAATCATAATACTTCCTTGAGCCTCTGATTGGCTGGAGTGAGCGTGTGACAGCTTCACCCTCAGGTTTTTGGCACGAAAATAACGGCATACTGCTCCAACTCCAGCGAGTAAACGGACTAGTTTGTTTAGGTCTGTCTCCCTGTTCCACATCACGTGAGTCACCGCCGAACGCCGTAAACGAGGAAGAGAGATGAGAGAAGCGATCGAGTCGCAGGACTGAATCATTCGACAATCTCTGATCTGATTGGGGAATTACTGGTGTTTTTTTTTTTTTTTTCTTTAACACCGCGTGAGTGTGTGTGACTGATACAGTAATCTGGGAATGTTGTCGAGCAATTAAGCAAACACGTGAATGAACGCAGCGGGATCTGAAAGCAGGTGCGAGTGAATCGCCGCCATTCAGAAATGAGATCGACTGCACTGTACTGTACTGTATGTATGAATCGAGATCGTGATTAATATTTAAACAGTTTACACTTTATATGTGTCCCTAGTTTGTATCGTTTCTGTTGTAACAACTTGCAGAGAGACCTGAATGGACGACATCAACATAGTTGGATCATTGGTATGCTGATGTGATGTTTTGTGTAAAGAAACATTTATTTACATTTTTTGACAGACAGCTGGAGAGAGAGAGAGAGAGAGAGAGAGAGAGACTGGTAAGGCATGTAGTGCCTGCTGTAACATAAGTCATTACACGAACAAACTAGTTAGTGGACGGTCTAAAGGACCGTCCAGGATGGAACTAAAAACTGTGCAAACGTACATTAATTTCCAGCTAATTCATTATCAACGTTTAAGGAATCCCATCGCACAACATTGTGATACAAGTTGATCAAACGACACTGAACAGTTCGGGTGCGTACCCTATCCATTACCCCGTTTGATCTAGCTGTTCTTGTTGTGGTTTAGGACGATCTCACGTTTGGACACACGAGTCAATAAGTGGAGTATAACACAGTATAAAACATTGAACGATGTCGTTGTTCTCCCGTCGAGGGGTCGCCACAGCGGACCATCGGACCCGCACACGAAAAGGAGATCAGCCGAACAATATAGACGAATAAAGAGAAAGCATTCTCTACACAACAACGGCAGCAGCGACAGGACGATCCAGTTAGCTTAGCAGACAGTTTCTGGACAGGTTATGAATAGGAGTAAATAAGGAAACTGTGTAAGAAAACGTAGTAAACGGAAACGCGGCTGTTAATGATAAATGAAGCAGGGTTTCACAAGAATGGAAAAATTCTTCTGGACAAATTGCGATCAGGAAATTAGACACCGAAGCAAATATGAAACAATATTTTTTTTAAGGGAAATTGCTCAGTAGAAACGTTACGGTTCAATCTAAATCTAATACAATTCATCTTCATGAACGTCTTTATGTTTAGTAATTAGTTTTTAGTTAAATCCAGTTATTCAGCACCTTTTCATTTAATGTTACTTATTATTTCTTATTTTTCATAATATACAGTGCTGCCGTCTGTTTCTTTTCTTCTCCTGCCCTTCATTTATCTCGCTTATCTGTGTTTGTTTTTCCAGGTGCTGGCTAAAGCCTTGTACGACTTTCAGGGCAATGGACCCGGAGAGCTCGCTATGAAATCCGGTGACATGGTCGGCCTGCGCTGGAAAGTGGACGACAATTGGTATTATGGCGATATTAAAGGGAGCAGCGGGCTCGTACCCGCCAGCATGGTGCAGGTCCTGGGCGAGCCCACGCAGCCCGCGCCCTTGTGCCGTGCTCTCTACGACTTCGACCTGAACAGGTTGGGTCCGGGGGATCGGAAAGAGTGCCTGGCCTTCGTCAAGGTACAGTATGTTGTGCGCATGGTTTTCTGCTAAAGGTAAAAAAATAATTGAAAGTTGAAAAATCTTTTATTCATTGTAAATCATTAATGCTATTGTGAATATTGTGCGCTACTGAAAATTGAAATCGTTGGAAAATCGTTTCTTGCTTTTAAGCGTTTTATTTAAAAATTTAAAGGAGCCGTTGCAAAATGCAAAGGTCTTCATCGCTCATCATCATAACGGTTGTATGTTATACGGTACTGTGCAAAAGAGTCAACCCTGATTCTTTTTATATTCGCTTCCAAAGAGCCAGACTGCCATGTGCTTTAATGTTGTCTTGAGGAATAATTTTTCCAGGCTCCCTGAAGGATCTCGTTTTCAGTCCCTGAGCTCAGTACCTGAGCATTATCAGAGGAATATTTGTTGTTTGTTAAGCCACAAGGTGACCTGCCTTGTACAACCTTCAGGGCTTTGAATGGATCATTCAAGCAAAAAAAAAAAAAAATAAAAAAAATCAGGCACAGATGATGACAGATGATCAGGTCGGTGATCAGTATCCTGGTGATGCTGAATGCTGAGTGGTTGGAACAGACGAGAGGGGAAATGCGGCCGCTGCTGAGGGTGTAATATAAAATTAAATAGTATATTTACACACTTTGCAGCCTGTCGCAAGAAATTCATTTAATCTACATGATTTAACTCAATGTGGAGAAATGCGGGGCGGCACGGTGGCTTAGTGGTTACCACTGTCGCATTGCACTTCCAGGGTAGAGGGTTTAAATAGCGCCTCAGGTCTGTGCAGGGGGTTTGCATGTTCTTCCTGACCTTGGTGGAATTTCTCCGAGTGATCCGGTTTCCTCCCGCAATTGGCGTTCCCAAATTGCCCATAGTGTGTGTGTGTATGTGAGTCCCCCACCTCAGTCTCCTGGGATAGGCTCAAGGCCCCTGCAACCCTGTACTCGTATCCTATATAGAGTAATGCGCTATAGACAATGAATGAATGAATGAGGGCTGGCTCAAGACTTTTGCGCAGATGTACAGTCTTGTAATACTGGAAAGAAATTTTGAGTCGACCTTTTTTAACCTACAGAGATTGAATGATGCTCGTAGGCAAACTGGAAGAGTTTACGATGAATCACAAAATGCGCCTTTCACACTAAACACACCGGTAACCTAATTCCATCATTCGTACTTTGTCTTACTTGAATACTTTTAAAGGTAGCAACTTTTTAAACTTTGTTCGAGGTCCAGATTTTGACACGTTATCTACACTTTCAACTCAAGTCTAATTACTCAGTACCTCTTCCACCCTCGGGGACGGCGATCCCTCACTCCTGCCGTAGCGTTTGCATTTATTCACGCGGAAAACTCGGGCTCCTGTTCTTAGCGATCATTTGAAAGCTTATTTTTGATGCATGTGTGTGGATGTAATGGGATTTACCGAGGTACTGGTAGAACTTATAATTGAACACAAGCGTATTAAATCACCTCAGTAATAATGCATGATGCTTTTTATACACCGCTGACTTGTGCCTTATAAATGAGTAAGGTTTTGGCAGTAATGGGATTTAGCCTTAGTCTCCCTACAGTCATGCATGCTGAGACTGTTTCAGAGGATGTTATGTAACAGCTGTGACTCTGTGGAGTCCATTAAAGAACTTCTTTCCCTGTGTGTGTGTGTGTGTGTGTGTGTGTGTGTGTGTGTGTGTGTGTGTGTGTGTGATTTTCATGAGACTAGAAGCTTTAAATGGGTTCAAAGAAAGGAGTTTGGGTGCCTGCAGATGCAAAAGACACAGCATGTCCTCAGCTCAGTGTAATTGCAGCTGTTCGGGGACACCCCTGCATCTGTACAAGCACGACACGTGAATCGCGCTCGCACATACTGATTGTCTCATACTGTCTTTGCGTCTTCTTTTCTTGTCTCGTTTGCACACAGGGAGACGTCATCTCTCTGATTAAGCGAGTGGATGAGAACTGGGGTGAAGGGAAGCTTGGAGACAAGGTCGGAATCTTTCCTTTGCAGTTCACGGAGGTGAGACTATTTGCATTTTATAAAAAGAGAAGCACCTAAGAACGCTGTTGAGGGTTTATTTGGTAGGGCTTTTGTGTGGAATGATTATTTTGGCTTTTTAAGATGTACTAAGTGAGTTCGGTGGGTGGTTAAAGCTGGCTGTTTGGATGCACCACGTCTGAACGCTGAGAGCGTGCCTTTTAATGACGTGTCCGGACAAATGCAGAGCCTGGAACTCTAAGTGTATGTTATAAAAGGACAAGCTTCCTGAGGTGCTGCATTGTGCTTTTTTGGTTGTCCAAATATTTTCCAATCTGAGGGAGGGACGGAGGGACGGATAGCGCTGTCCTCCGAGTGTGTTACGCCGCCCTCAACGGTGCGCGAGCGAGCAGTTCGAAAAGATGCGGTCGGCTGGCGTCACGTGGTTCGGAGGAAACACGTGATAGTCTTCGGCCCTCCGGGCTGAGTGGTGGTAGTAACCTTAATGTGGGAGCCCCCTAGTGACGGGGAGGAATTGGACACGACTAAAATTAGGGAGAAAATCGGGGAAAAATCCCCCCCCCCCCCCCAAAATAATAAAATATCATGAAACAAGGAATCCTTGAAACTGTTTCTTACTTTTCATCATCATTCATTCTTATTTTTCTTGTTTTGCTAAAGTTTGTAATGGAATTATGGGAGGTTGCCTGTGGGAGTCAACCATGCCAAACAGTAAACAGAGTCAGAACTGTGGAGATGAGTAAGCAGAAATACTTAAGCTTCCATAATGGACGATTCCAGCCTTTTTTCCCCTATATGTTAAGGAAGTTATTATTATTATTATTATTATTATTATTATTATTGATTTTTATAATACTTCTCATAGAGTGTTAAATGCAGCTCAAAATGTTTCACAAGCAAATTAAAATGTATACTGTGATATTATAAATATTTATATATAAATAAATGCTAAGCAGAGGCCTAATATAATTAATAATATATCATATAATGATATGCATGTTCAATCTTCATCAGTGGAAAACCACACAAGAAAAAGAATTCAAATAGGAGTAAATCAATCCAGAAGAAATGATATAAAATGCAGAAAGCAAATTTATTCCAAATAAAGTGTAAAAAATTAAATGTTTTTTGCTATAGCACGCTCATTTGTCTGATCTTGCCTGGTAGATTATTCTGTTTTCGTGAACGCTGCATTGCCCCGTCTCCTTGTATTAAATTTCGCTGCACTGTGCAAACAAGAGACGCACTGAATAAGCAGGTGGGAACAAAAAAAAAAGGTCATAAAAAGGACATAAAATTGCTTGCAGTGGTAGGAGTGTGGCATGTCTTCAAATATGTACATGAAAAATACCAAAATCATGCACATGACCATGAGTTGGAGTAAGTGATAAATTGTAAATATTATGGTCATGGGTCAAAAAGGAAGTACACCGTTCATCAATTTTATGCTTTTTATGTGTCAGGGTGTAAACAGTTTGAAAGTCCAATAATAAACCTTAAGTGACCAAAAACACAACAGATTTTAATGTTTCCCAATTTGAAATTAATATGTTTTCGACAGCGGTGGTCAAAGGCATTGGGACAAAATGCGAAATTCAGTGATTTAATGACATTCTCAATTTTTTTTTAAAATAAGGACAATCAGGGTAATAATTATTAGTTTTAACCAACTGTTGTATAACAATCAGTATTTTAATATGAACCCCTTCATTCTTTAAAACCTTCTGGACCCGGCTGGGTATGGAGTCAGTTCAGTACCCGGCTGTGGTACTCTAGTGCCATTCGCTCAATCCATGCCTGCTTTACTGCTTCCTGAAAATCATGTACAGAAATGTGCCACAGAAGTTCACAATTCACCCTAAACCTTTCCTAGTTCTGGCTGTTTCTGTGCAGTGGTGAACACCCCGGCTTCATGAAGTAAAAGTCCTGCCATGTTTTTGTTCCATCAATCAATCAAACCATATTATTCTAATTAGCACAACTCTTCAGTGGCTCTTGAGCTTTTCTTTACAGCTCTAAACATTAAATAGTCTGACCTTGGACAGGATTTGCTTGGATGCTCACTCCTAAGAAGGTTGGCTGTCTTTAAAGCTCTTGATTTGTTAAAAAAAAAAAGCATTGTTTCTGTAGAATGATGCATTTCAAATTGTATGTAGATGTCCTTAAATGTCTTCCCAGATCGATGAGTAACAATAGTCGTTCTCTGAAGGCATGCCGGATAAGGTCGTCCTTCTTTTTGCCATGATGTAGACTCATACTCATTTTATTAGTAACACCTGGTTGCTAATATTCTTTTAATGGTTATAGACGCGTGAAGAGTATACTTATCCCCCATCTGGTTTCGGGGTGTTGGTTGAGTTGTTTTTTTTTATTTTGGTAAAAAAATTACTACATAAAGAAATAATTATAATTGGACAGTGAAACAGCTTTTATTCTTTGGGCTCTACAATCCAGCACAGTGAATCCAGCACATCAGAAATCAACCGGTTGTATGCAGGCGAGCCAGCCAGGAGTCAACGCTCATTTTCTACACAGAAGTTAATGGCCAGTTGTCGGTTTTGTTGTTTTGGTGCTTGGCCAGCTATGTAGTCTTGCTCCATTAGGTTTCGAGTTGGTTCTAAATATGGCATTAAGACCTGGAGTCTGTTGTGGTTGTCTGTCCGTGAGAGGAACAAAGAGGCGATGATGCCAGGAAGCCAGCTCTTCTAAGGCTTATAAAATTAGAAAGTAATCGATTGCAGACAAGCCCTCCCAAAAAAATCTGCATTTATTTTTTATGAAGGATGAAGAGACCGGTAAGCTAAGTATTCATTTCCATTGCTTGGTAATAAGTGTAAAACTCCATGTCTTAAGTATTGCAGAGTGCAATAAACACATAGAATAATGCAGAAAACTATACAGAACACAACTGATCACACAGACCAACAGTAGTGGCAAGCGAAATTATGCTGTTTAATTATACTGACATATTCAGTTTTATCATGAACACAACCGTACTCAAGTTGGCATATGGCAGCATCTTTTTCCAGGTTTAATATTGTTGTTGGTATGCAGGTTTAAATGGAACAGATCTGTAATCTATCCCACAGTGCTTGCAACCACAACAGTGCTCTCTCTCTCTCTCTCTCTCTCTCTCTCTATAGTATTTTGTGCTGATGCAGACTAACACAGGACCCAGCACTTCTCCGATTCAGTGTTCCTGTGTTCTGCAAAGTGGACCAGGCATCATCTTTTAATAAAAAAATTCAATTAAATAAGATAATTTTCATTTTAATGAACGATTATTCTTTATGAGTCACCTCGGGCTCATTGCATGCGTGCTTAAGCAGCTGACTTTGTTGTCTATTTTTAAAGGAATAAGCAAATGTGATAGTGAAAAATCCAAGACGCTAAGAAAGCAAGGCAGGTGCTGTTTCTGTTTGCGCTCACAAAATTCAAGCCTGCGCCATATGTGCTTTTTGGGTTTTCTAAAAGACACGAAATTACCGCGGGTGAGCAGAGTGAATCACGACTCTGAGAGGAGGCTGGAAATCACACTACTCGTGTTGTGGAGTAATTTAAATAATTAACCAGGATCAGAAAGTCTTTTGCATCTATTTCTGTTATGTTGTTTAAAAGGCGTGATGCGTTTTTTTTGTAAGAGCCAGCATTCTGAGCCAGATGTTCGGGTTGAGACCTCCAGTTCACTGACGCAATCTCACTGCGGATATCATATCTATGCTTTAGGCCCTAGGTCTGCGTTAGGTCTAATGTTGAGCACTACCTTATTAAAGGAATATTTATATTGGAAACTTTCCTCTCCCTAGTCACACTTACTGTTCCCTTAGTGTTCATTATTTCATACTTTGCAAATTAAGCCTCTTGGCCGTCTCACCTCACCTCTCTCTGCCCGTGCGTGAGTGTATAGAGTCTAGCGACTCTACATTCATTTTGTACTACTGTAATCACCTTGGTAACTGTAGCGTTGGCACTACAAAAGGGTGGTAAATCAATACTTTTTTAAATGACACCAGCGTATAAAGGGTGCCTGAATTTAAACAAACAAACAATATATATATACATATATAAATATTGGATAACATTAAAGAATGGGAAAAATTACAAAAAAATCGATATACAATATATTAATAGTTTAAAGTATACATGAGGATAAGTACATACAAAACACAACTAAGTTACATACTACCTAACCCAACTACAATAATTTAACCCCAATTACAGCAGGGTAGTTTCTGGTTAATCCTTGGTACTGTATGCCACAAACCAGCTTCAGATTTCATCATATCTGCCCAAACTACGACACCTCCCCTGGTTGGTTTGACTCGGGCCAGGGACAAACTCACTGCCAGCTGATGTCCGCAAGCTGTTAAACACGCTGCATCCCTCTGCTTTTAACTTCATCCCGTGTATCCTCAAATGTTTCATTAGATTTGACTCCCCTTTATCATTGGTTGCATGTCACGGCCATCGGAATCCTTTGTTGTGAAATACACAAGACTTTCTGATCCTGGTTAATTATTTAAATTACTCCACAACACGAGTAGTGTGATTTCCAGCCTCCTCTCAGAGTCGTGATTCACTCTGCTCACCCGCGGTAATTTCGTGTCTTTTAGAAAACCCAAAAAGCACATACAGTATGGCGCAGGCTTGAATTTTGTGAGCGCAAACCTTATGCATTTTAATGTAAGCGTGTTTAGCTTAGCTAGCTAATGCTACCTGCTGCCAATTACTGCATTGACACGGGCAGTCACATTTCCCAAGTTGT
>JAAGKR010003733.1:65000-70485 GCA_011419295.1 Clarias macrocephalus
CCTTCATTTCGTGCACGGCGTGCTCCATTAATAGACAATTGCGCAATTAACTCACCCTGACTCCAACTTTGGCGTGCACGTAGGCTGAATTATGCTCCGTCTCATCGCACTCTGAAACATTTACTGATTACTGTTGTTGGTACTCACGCTGCATAGTACTTTTTTTTTCTTTTTTTAAAAAGTAGTCCGTTTTTCCCCCCTTCGCTTGCAACTGTTTGTCGAAACTGTTTGTAGCACACAATGTGGTGTCCAGTTCATGTGTGAAAATGATTCCTCGTGCTCCCAGAGCCACTCTTTCACGATGCGAGTCCTGGGATATACTGTACTGTACATACCCGTGCCATCACGGAAAAGAAGACTCCATAGATGTGATAACCTGGTCGTTCAGTACATTCAGGTCGTCAGCTAACTTCATTTCATTGCCTCATAGCGACTGAAGCAACCCCAGATCATTCAACACTGCCTCCAGAGACTTGTACAGTGGACACTATGCATGATGGGTGCATCACTGCATACGCATCCCTTCTTATCCTGACACGCCCATCACTCCTGATTCATAGAACCACATGACCTTTTTCCCTGGCTCTATAGTCCAGTGCTTAAGGGATTGGATAACAGTTCAGAAGATCCCAGGTTCAAACCCTACAACCACCAAGTTGCCACTGTTGGGCCCTTGAGCAAGGCCCTTAACCCTCAATTGCTCAGATGTATAATGAGATAATATATATATACTGTACAGACCAAAGGTTTGGACACACCTTCTCATTCAAAGAGTTTTCTTTATTGTGCTCTTTATTGTGTTCTTTAGCCCAAACGCGTCTGTTCTGCTTGTTGTCTGTCCATAGCAGTGGTTTCTTAGCAGATCTTCTACCATGAAGGCCTGATTCACACAGTCTCCTCTTAACAGTTGTTCTAGAGACGTGTCTGCTGCTAGAACTCTGTGTGGCATTGACCTGCTCTCTGATCTGAGCTGCTGTTAACCTGCGATTTCTGAGGCTGGTGACTCGGATGAACTTATCCTCCGCAGCAGAGGCGACTCTTGGTCTTCCTTTCCTGGGGCGGTCCGCATGTGAGACAGTTTCTTTGTAGCGCTTGATGGTTTTTGTGGCTGCACTTGGGGACACTTTCAAAGTTTTCCCAATTTTTCGGACTGACTGACCTTCATTTCTTAAAGTAATGATTTTTTTTCTTCACAGCTGCTTTTTTCTTGCCATAATACAAATTCAACCTCTTTGAATGAGAAGGTGTGTCCAAACTTTTGGTCTGTATATATATATATATATATATATATAAGGGCGACTGCCAAATGCCTAGATGTAGACAGTTACAGAGAGAGACAAGGTACTTTATTAATCACATTTTTAGATAGATAATTTGATAGATAATTGATAATGCGTTGAAGCGTTTTCAATCCAGTTCCAGTAACTTCAAATTTCCTTAGTTGTTTTCTTTGCTTGACCCAGTCCAATAATTTGACCTTAATTTTAATAATTTGATCTGGAATGGTGACTGTAATTTTATAAGTATATTCATTCGACTTGTTTTATTTATGCAGTTGCTAACTGATACATTTAAATAACTAAACATTATGCTTATCTAAGCACTTGTTTATGATGCCTACGTTGATGCAGTAATTATATTTTTGGCACATCACCCACCCGTTTCTTTTCCAGTGTATTTATTTATTTTTTGCTTTTTTTCATTTCCACGAGTGAAATGTTTCCCATTTTAGTCCTCTTCTCACCTACCTCCTGACTCTCATGTCAGCTCTCGCGGTGTAGGAGGCTGAAGGCTGCACACGCCTCCTCTAATGCAAATTCTCCTTCAACCCTCACTTGCAGTATAGAGAGAGTGAGAGAGAGAGAGAAGGGAGGGAGAGAGAGCATTCAGCAGTCCTGGTCATGATCTCCACATAACACAGCAGCGATTCCGACCTGAACGCAGTGGCAGGACTTCATTTCTGCACCACTAAGCTGTGAAATTATCGAGTGAGTCACCCAGACCTTTTAAAGCATACCTGTTTTCTCAGGGTTTTAACTATTGTAGTGCAAAAATAACTACAGCATTAAATGAAAGACGTCTGACAGGGATCAAGTGAATGAAAAAGGAAATAAAATCTGCACTATGATGAATGCTCTTTAAACCCGTATTATTCAGTCGTTCTTCTGAAGGCACTTTGTTGAGCAACTCGAGTAAAACTAATAGAAAAGGTACGATGGCATGAAAGGGAGCTGATAAGTGCTGAGAGTTAATGTTTGTCCATCACTGACGCAGTTTCGGTGGCATTGTCGCTTCGCACCTTCAGGGTTGACGGTTGGATTCCTGCATGGAGTTTGCATGTTCTCCCCATGCTTGGTGGGTTTTCTCTGGGTACTCCAGTTTCCTCCCACAGTCCAAAGACATGCAGATTAGGTTAACTCACTCACTCATCATCTATACTGCTTAATCCTGTATTCAGGGTCACGGGGGGGGCGGGGCCTGGAGCCTATCCCAGAAGACTTGGGGCGCACAAGGTGGTGG
The DNA here is from genome assembly GCA_011419295.1 of Clarias macrocephalus. NCBI lineage: Eukaryota > Metazoa > Chordata > Actinopteri > Siluriformes > Clariidae > Clarias > Clarias macrocephalus. Next base: position 67,521 of record JAAGKR010003733.1, read on the forward strand.
GGTACACCCCGGACGGGGTGCCAATCCATCGCAGGGCACACACACATAAACACACTCACACACTACAGGCAATTTGGGAACGCCAATTAACCTAACCTACAGGTCTTTGGACTGTGGAAGGAAACCGGAGACGGGAATCGAACCGGACCCTGGAGGTGCAAGGCGACAGTGCTAACCTCTACACCACCGTACAGCTGGATTAGGTTAATTGCCGTTCCCAAATTGACTGTAAGTGGGGTGGGGGTGGGGGTGGGGAGGCATGCGTTGATTAATTTACTATCCTGGCAGGATTTGCAGTAGTCCTTTCTAGTAGTTTTTCCTTTTTTCCCCTGACAGTTCAAGACTTCTGAAGCAATAATGTTTTTAAGTCAGAGGACTTTACACTTTCTCAATAACAAGTTGTGCTAGTTTGTCGTCCTTATTTAAAGAGAATGAAAAGAGAGTGGCTGGATGTTTAGAGCTGCTATAATGCCACTGCCTATGGAAAGAAATGTCTCCATTTCAGAAAGGTCAAACTATTGTCCAGCACCAGGAAAACAATTGAGGGAATCTGGTTAAGCAATGTCCTACATATTGTTAAAGCCTGGAAGGATAGTGTAAGAAGTGGAAAAATTGTGGTAAAAAAAAAACAAGATCACTTAAACGCTTGATGAATGTGCATCATAAAAATGAACAGTAGTAATCACGGCTGTGTTTAATAGTGAAGGTAAGAGCATTTCCACACACATATAATGTGATGAGAGCTCACGGGATTGGGACTAAACAGATGTAGTCATAAGAGAACCACTTGACTCATCAGAAAAAAAGGCTTCAGGTTTGCTATAAAGCATAAAGATGCTGTACATATAGAAGATCATGAGTTCAGATTAGTTTAAACTAATCAGAAAAAAAGAATCAAGACTGATGGGATAAGAAGGGAAGCGCATGAAGCGATGCACCCATCATGCATAGTGTCCACTGTACTGTATAGTGTCTTGATCAGTGTCAGTCGCTCAGGTCCAGACTCAGCAACGTTATGAGGCAGTAAAATGAAGTCAGCTGACGACCTGAAGGTACTGAATGACCAGGTTAGGTTTGTGCATGTTCCAAGATGAAAATGCCAGGATACATCAGGCTTAAATTGTGAGAGAGTGGTTCAGGGAGCATGAGAATCATTCCATTGTAATTACTTTCATAAAAAAAAAATTTTTGCGTATAGATGTTCCATAGTATTAACTAGAAATGTATAAAATGTGGTAAAAATAATTCTTTAGGAATTTAAGCAAAAATGTTGGCATTGGCGAAACTCTTTGGTATCGGAGTAATAAAACACAATCTAAAAATGATTAACGTCAGTGTTGCTCTGCCCTGCATTCCCAAACAAGTGGAAAGTTAATCAAGGTGTCACTTTTGATATAATTACTATTACTAGTTATGATGCTCATCGTTCCACTGATGAAGTATTAATATGCACCACGCGCTGTTCCTGATAATGAACAATGTGCACACTAAAGTCACAAACGTATCCTCAGCCGGATTCGAGGATGCACGTCAGCGGTCAAAGTACGCCAAGTGTCTGCTCTGATGGCTCATCCGGACAAGACAGCGTGTGACTAACAGGGCTATCCGTGTCTGTTCAGATTATACTGTAACCACATTGCGCTCTGTCACTTCTGATCAGTCACTTAACAAGGTGAGCTTGGGCCAGAGGCTGAATCTGCATAATCGTCTACGAAGGCACGCTGTGTTCAAAACCGCTCCTAGATCCTGTATTTCTAGTTCCCGTCAAAGAAGGTGGAATAACCTCATTATCGGTCCACCAGTCGTTCACCGATTCATTCCGACCTGGGAGGCACCGGCACTGACTCTATTCCCATTTCTTCAGCTCCGTTGACCTTTTACACTTTTCATCTCTAAGCCCAGTTCACGTCGTGGAGCATTACTGTAGTGCAAATTGCACCAGCAATAATACATAACGAGGTGATGCACGGCTATCAGATTAGCTCCGGCTCGCATCGGGAACACGGCCGTGATCATTCTAGAGCCAGGGTGTGCGGAAATATGCAGCTCTGATCTGAGTCACTAAAAAATCCCCATGACTCAAGCACCATTTTTAACCCTGACGAGAGTTTACACCTCGGGAGAGGCCGCCGCGCTCTGGGTTGTTCCCTGGTTGAGTCAGAGCCGTCGCTGTCATGCTCAGTGTTTTCTAACAACTCGACTGTTCCTCTCGAGGATGAAACCCCATCATGAGTTTCATATACACGAATATACATTGCATAAATATAATATAGTTTCATCAGTGCATATTACAAACAAAGCATTGATTTACTTCATATTGATAATATTAATCTTAATGATGGGATGAGAGTTTATGTCTGATAATTGCACAGTGGTTGTTTCGGTGATTCATGGGAGACAGGAAAGACTGGTGTGGTTTTGAAAGTGTTTTCAAACGACTGAGGTCATATCGCTCATCAGGAAACGATCTAAGAGAAGACAGTGTATATTATTATATTTTATATACTACAGTGTACTGTATCGGCAATAAGCTATTTCAAAAATTGGTTTGTTTATATGTATTTCATTCTCAGGTATAGTCCGAACATTTTAAAATCTCTGAAACACTCATCATAAATACAAGGGGTGTTCAAGTCAAACCAGGACATTTGAAACTCACTTTATTTCTCTACATAATCCCCCGCTACACTAATGCACGTGTCCCAGTGTTTCACTAGTGCTTGGATACCATCAAGGTCAAACGTTTTCTCCGTACGCCAGAGCCGTGATCCGACTGTCTGCTTCACATCTGCAACCCTGGCCTCCCAGGAACTCCTTTAATAGCCCAAACATGTGGAAATGATTTGGAGTGAGGTTAGGACTGCTCCCAGCCGAGTTCCTGTAATGTGCAAGTAAGGGCAGGGGTAGCTCAGTGGGTAAGGTGTCCATCTAAAGTTGCTATGATTTAGAAGATCCCAGGTTCAAA
>JAAGKR010003734.1:5324-43963 GCA_011419295.1 Clarias macrocephalus
TGTGTGTGTGTGTGTGTGTGTGTGTGCTGCTCTAGTTCTGAAATTAATGGATTGTCTAATGCTAATGTCAGACTACAAGTTCCCAGACTTCCCAGGTTCTGAGAAAATGTGTGTGTGTCTGTGTGTGTGTGTGTGTGTGTGTGTGTGTGTGTGTGTGTGTGTGTGTGTGTGTGTGTGTGTGTGTGTGTGTGTGTGTGTGTGAGAGAGAGAGAGAGGGGGAGAGAGAGAGTGGTAACTTGATCATTAAAAGAACATGGATTACAACACAAGGGTTGGTAGGCAATTCGACCATGCAGCACATTCCTCTCAGGTCTCTCATTTCTCTCTCTTTTTCACACACTTTACACAATTTACTGCACTTAATATATAGTGGTGGGTCAGTGTCTGTGTCAAGGACATCTACCACACACACACACACACCCTTATACTGATGCTTTACCTCTCAAACCATCTATCATGCACTTTATACCACTCCTGACATCTCTCATCAATCCAGGACTAAGATGGACACACCCTCCGTCTCCATGAACCATCTTTTTTTTTTTTCAGAAGCCCACAAATCTATTTTTCCTAATGACTTCAAGAAAGACGTCATACATTGCAATGGTCTGAATACCCTAATGACTGTACTCATTACGCAGAAGGATGGGATGCTCAGTAGTACACTCACACATAACCCGGGATATTATGGCTGCTGTGCCAAAATAATGGCAGCAGTTATTGGGAGTTATTTAAAGAAACACATTATACAGGAACATTAATCTCACGCCTTATACCGGCTATAATAAGATGGAAAAATGAGAAGATGAAAGAGAAATGAAACCTACCTTGCAATCGCTTCCAGATTTTCTTTCCTTTAGATAAAAGAAAATATAGTTGAAGTTAGCAAGCAAATCACTTTCTGCTTACACGTCAACACACACACGCACACACACACACACACACACACACACACACACACACACACACACACACACACACACACACACACATAAAGTAATTTCGTTTAGGAATAATCGTAACCAGAAAAGTGCTTAATCATAATGGAGAACTGGCACACTTGTAAAACCCTAATTCTTTTAAATGCATGCATGCACCTATGATTTCACTGCATTTTCTCTTTTATTTGTCTGATTGAAAAAAAGGCCTTGCACTCTTGCTGAAGTGGAACCTTAATTAGTGTTAGAAACGACCTACTGCTTTTTTTTAGCAGGTTTCATAAGGTTAAGGGTGGAGCACAGAGATAATAAGGATGAACTTAAATGAATGCAGAATTTATCAAAATAATTTTTTATTTGTTTTATGAGCGGCGTTCAAGTCAAAGGAGGACTCGGGGTGAAATTTCTTGTGAATGAAGCTGTAAAATTAATTTTTCAATGTAAAATGTTTTAAAGAAGTCCGTGTCCGTGAATCCCAGCCAAAGTGCTCAATGTCAATCAGCGAGTGAAACGCAACTTGTCGACAGCTTGTGGGAGAGACGCATCTATCTGTCGGAACTATACACACAATCATTCACCAACAGCACTTGCACATTACAGGAACTTAGCTGGGAGTTTTTGTCACATCCCCTGTACAGTCCTGACCTCACTCCATGTGATTTCAAAATGTTCGGACCATGAAAGGAATTCTGTGGAAACCAGCATTTCAGACGTGAAGCAGGAAAACTGATCATGGCAATAAGATGTTTCAGAAAACTTTTTATCATGATGGTATCCAAGCACTAGTGATATATAAGTACATTAGTGTAGCAGGGAATTATATAGAGAAATAAAGGCAGTTTTTACTTTCATAACCAGTTCTGGGTGTACCTCACGCGTTAGAGTACTTGGATTACTTTTTTGATGTAACGAGTAATCTAACGCGTTAGGTCAGCCATTTAAGTACTAAGTTATTTAGTTATATTTTCAAAAATGTAATCCATTATTCAGACAATTTATGTAATCCGTGAGCCAGACAGTGTGTGTGTGTGTGTGAAAGTCATCCTACAAGCCCCGTCACCGAAAACCCACCCCCTCTGTTATTCCTGCTGTTACACCCCTATCTCACCTATGCGGTTTGACTCGCGGTGAGAAGCGGTGTTAGGCACGAGTGACCGTCAACCTTCCGCTGCAAGATCCACGAGGACCGACGCGTAGAAAGATGGGCACATAATCATAGCGCCAAAACTCGCGGTGAATCATGATGAACCAAACTTATGGCCACCGCATGAAACCACATAGGTGAGATAGGGGTATTAGTAGTTAACGGATTATGGACCAAACTTCGCTGAGTGATGATGGTAGAATAATTATATACAGTAGGTCTTGACTAAAACAACATGCATGAGGAATCACGAAAAAGTTTTCATTTTCTGCAATGGAAAAGTACTCTAACTAATTACTTTTATCAGAAAGTAATGCTGTAATGTAACTGATTACTTTTTAATGACAGTAATTTTGTAATGTAATTAGTTATTTTAAAAAGTAACATCCCCCAACACTGTTCATAATTGTGTTCTGTTATTATTCAAGTTCAAAAATCCCAGTTTGACTTGAACACCCCTCATATATTACAGAAAGAACAATATCATAGTGATTTTGGTTACCTTTAAATGAATTGAAGATAAAGAAATAGAAAATAGGGCAACACCGAGGCTTAGTGGTTAGCACTGTCGCCTTGCACCTCCAGGGTCCAGGTTCGGTTCCTGCCTCATGCTACAGTAGCATGTTTCTAGTTTCTACCACAGTTCATAGACATGCAGATTAGACTAATTGGCGTTCCCAAATTTCAAAAATAATTTCAAATAAACTATAAAACAAATTGCCTGTAGTGTGTGAATGAGTATGTGAGTGTGTGTACGTGTGTGTGCCTTGCGATGGATTGGCACCCCGTCCAGGGATTACTACTGTACGTTCCTTAAGTCCTTCCCCTGTCCAGTGGGATAAGACGGTATAGATGATGAGTACGTGAGAAATAGAAAAAAAGGATTTTTCAGAGCTCATCAATCAATTATAATGTATCGATAAGTGAGTGATTGTTCGGTATATATAAAGTGACAGTTGTAATGATCTGTTGTAATTATTTAATATTTTCTTTACTACCCATAAAGGTATTTCGTGCTGAGGAAGGCATGTATGATGGTTTAGGTAGACTTTTGACTCCCACAAAACAATATCACTTACAAATGCAATACAATTATCTATTAAATACTGCAAAATTAAGTATTGTACTATCGAAGTACATTTATAGCAATTGACAGACAACCTTATCTCATTTATACAACTGAGCAGCTGAGGACAAGACCTTTTGGTGGTGCTGGGATTTGAACTTACACTCTTTTGAACTGATGTCCAACATCATATCCACTGAGCTACGACAAACGTCTGCAAGCATTTATATATATATATATATATATATATATATTTTTTTTTTTTATCAAAATATTTAAATATGCATAAGGAAAGTATTTTCTTCTCAAATAGAAGACGACACTAAATTGCAAATACTAAATATAACTTCATATAGTCTGCGTCTATTCACACATTTAGTACCTCACCGTAAACTCCAGGGAGAGCTGCAGATGGAACTTCAAATGCAAATAAACTATAAAACAAATAGGCAAATTCAACATAAATCACAAAATGGCAATGAAAATAATGACAAAAAAATACAGAACAAAACATAAAAGGTGCCACAAGAAATAATTCCATATGGCCATGAAACTAAACATGATTGATCAAAAGAAAGCACAAGCAAGCGAGAGAGAGAGAGAGAGAGAGAGAGAGAGAGAGAGAGAGAGAGAGAGAGTTCAGACTTGTATATACCTGAAGCATGGCAGAGAGATCACTGTTTCATAGAATCTCCATGTTGCTGTAAGATCTTCTCTGACTGGATTAGTAGCATAGTATCGCCAGGCTGACTGGAATCAAAAACAGGTATGGATCATTTAATAAAATCTATTTACTTCAATAATACATTCTGAATGATCATGATGAGTAAAACTAGCCCCTCCTATAATTAAGCTTGTACTAAATTTATATTAAACATAAACATAATCAACTTCCTTTTCAAACACACCTCCCCCCAAAAAAACAACTAAACCAAGCTTTAGATTTACTAATAGACTACTGAAGTATCACAGCTGTTCAGTAGAGGATACATAATTCAGCTTCACATAATTATTCATTATGTATTTTGCATGATTAGTTGGATGAGTTCCTGTGTGGTGGATAGCTGGTTTCAAACTTTACACTGCAGGGTTTGTAACTGATAGCATGTGCTGTATAAACATCCAGTGCATGAAAGCGTTTGTCTGAAAGAGTTACTGTGTGCTGTGTGAGTTGCTACTGTAGATGTGAACGTACTTGTATGAGTCCAGCTGCAGGGTGCCGGCGTTTCTCAAAATGTTTCTGCCTGTGCTGCTCCTGCACTTTAAGAGCCAAACCAGAACCCAAAATACCCTACAGAGAAATCAAATGAAATTCTGCAATAAGAAAACGCTGAAGATTAAATGCTGAAAACAGGGATGCTGTGAGAGATCCTGGGCTCCTTTAAAACATAATATACTGGGCCCTCAACCTTGATGAAGCGAAAACTTTTCAACTGCCCCTGCATTGTAAGGGCCTCCTGCCACTTAAGGGCCCCTAGAATTGTTCTTGCTCACTCCTCCTTTACAGCACCCCTGTTTGACACAATTCGTCACAGAAAGAACTTGTCTATGAAATGTCTAATCAAAGTTATGTATAGTATGGCTACCTGTCAGGTAGAGACAGAGACAAATCAGTGGTGCGCTAAATACCAAGCTAAACAAAACAGTTTTTAGAAATATTTTATTTTAAATAATATTTGTAGGAATGCACATTCATTATAATAATGTTGCTATTAGCTTCTATTCTTCAGAATGCAGAAATTTGTCTTCACTACCCTAAATATAGTGATGAAGGAAAATCAGAAAATCAGGCCTGGATTTAAGGCCAATAATACAAAAAACACTGCTTAGCTTGTTAATACCAAATTACTATAGACAGACATAACTATAGATTCACACATTATTAAGAAACTTACATGTAAGTTTTTAATTACATTAAATGTTAAGTTTGTTAAACGTGAATCAGATCTTATACTTAGTATGATTTTCCTTGCGTATTGTCTATAGCCTATGAGAAAAGGCTTATACAGTATCAAGGACTGATTTTTACATAGCCAAAATTTTGACCTATGCCAGTTGAAAGTGAGCTGTTCCCATCAGTTCTTATCAGATGAAGGCTTACCCTTAAAACTGGACAGATTAAACAATGAGGTGCAAAAGTCTGCAACGTCATTACAATTTCAAGACCTCAATCGAATAATTTGCTGTGCACACAATTAAATGATGCCACAAACAATTCATTAAATAATTAATGGCATCTCAACAGCAGATGCAACATTTTTCACCTCTGCATAAGCTGCATGCTTTCTTCTACTACTGATCCGAAGATTGAAGATTATAATCTCTTCCTTTTTTTATATCAAGATATGTAAATATTTTTAAAATGTATTATTATTATTTTTTCCTTAGATCATCCATTGCTTTTATGTTAATAGTTATATTTAATTGCGGTTGAGGGCAAAATGAGTCTGGGCAAGGAAATTAAACCATACAAATTGCTTTTTTTTTTTTTTTTTTTTTTTTTTTTTACAATTATATTATAATGACGGGAGTACTTTATTGTAATGGGAAGTCATAGCCTGGGTTTCATCCAGTGCATTAACTCGTACAACCAAAGAGAGTGTAGGTTGCATTACTAATGTCATTACACAAGTGTGTTCCAAGATCTAAAGTGATATGTAATGGAACCGACTACAATGATTGTTTGAAACCATAAATTATCTTATTATTCCAAGAACTGGCCTGTCTACTACCTGGAGTCTAATTTACCAAAGCATGGATAGAGCAAGTTCTAATTATTGTATAACAATGGTAACCACAAGAACATTGGAATTTATCACATGTTGTATCACAGCTATATGCAATGAATGTTGATAAATCCCAAAAATTGTGTATGGACACACTTCTTATTTCTTAAACAAACATGTCAGAAGACATATCCTGTGGTCATGGCAAAGATATTACTCTGCTTCAGATCTTCTGGAAGAATAGTAATGAAGCATCATCTATGAGGCGATCACCTAAACACTTTGTGAAATCAAATAATAAAAAACAACAGCAGAACAGCTATGCTTAACAGTGAAGGTACAGTAAGAGCAAGTTCACATGAATAATGTAAAGGGAACTCAAGTGATTGGGACAGTTATGTAGCCTTAAGAAAAAAACGTAAGAATCAGTAATGTTAATCAGGAAAAAAAAAAGATTCAACTTCCTAGGGAGTACAAACAATGTACTGTGGAGCATTGGAAAGTCGTCTACTGAGTCCAGATTTACCCTGTTCCAGAGTGATGGGTGCATCAGGGTAAGAAAAGTGGTGGATGATGTGATGTCTAGTGTCCATCATGACTAGTGCTTACTGGAAATGCCTGTGGGGGCAGCGTTATAATCAGGAGTTGCTTCTGTTGGACAGGCAACATTAAGTGTCTAAAAAATGAGGTCAGCTGACTATAAAATGAATATACTGAATGAATAGGTTTTTTCATCAGTGGATTTTTTTCTCCCCTGATGGCACAGACATATTCCAAGATTACACTGCCAGGATTTATTGAGGTCAGATTGTGAACAAGTGGTTCAGGGAGAATGAGACAGCATTTCCACACATGGATTGGCCACCACAGAGTCCAGACCCCACTGGGAATCTTTGGGATGTGCTGGAGAAGACTTTACGCAACAGTCCGACTCTGCCACCACCAATACAAGATCTTGGAGAAAAAGTCATGAGACTCTGGACTAAAACAAATGTTGTGACGTTTTAAAAGCTTATTAAAGCTTACTTTGCAACGCCGATAATAAAAGCAAAAAGCGGTCCAACAAAATATTAGAGTGTGTGACTTTTTTGAAACTTGTAGATTTGTGAGATATTTCATTTATCGTAAGCAATGACGTCAATAATTACTCTCCGAAATTTGTTATATGATTCACATTAGGTGAGATAAAAGTTCATTATAACCAGTACACCAGCTATTATACTTTTCTACCACTAGGGGTTCTTGCATACACGGGGTCAGAAGTGTGCTGAAATACAAGCAGAAGCAAGCAAAAGTACAACTTGATAAATTACATTCTAGCCATATAAATGTGTGAATGCATGGTTTAGGGTCAAGCTATGTGTGTGCGCGGTTGAGAAACGAGATCCCAAGTCAATGATAAAGTAAAGGAGAGGTAACAATTCAACAGCTCAAGTTTCATGAGTCATTTGCACCCCCCACATGTCGAGTTGGCAAAGAGGATTAATACTCACTGCTGGCAAAGCAAAAAATGAAACACCAATCAAAGTGAAGGTCCCGGCAAGTAGACGTCCTGGCCATGTCTTTGGTGTCTTATCACCATATCCAATGGTTGTCAAAGTTATCTGAGACAGAAATTAATTATTACTAAGCCATGTGTAACATGTACTTCTCCTATTCTTCACTTTTTTTCCCCCACATAAATCAGTTTTCTATTTTGTAATGGCATATTTCCAGAGTAAGATACAACTGACCACAATGCTTTCATAATTAAATCAGGTTAGCAAAAACATTTAAAATAGTTTAGTTCAAATATTTGGTGCATGTTGTAGTTAATATGGATAAACCAACTGCAGGCCTGTAAATAGTAAAGTAGTGGCTCTAATTGACTTGCCAAAAGAAATGTACAATAATATGAAATGTGTGATTGTGACTGTGATTGAATAGCTTTAGCCTATGTGTAGGTAACATTATGGCCTCAGGTTTAACACATTTGTTACACTGTGAGCTGTAAATATTTTAGTCATATTAACAATTTATAAAGAACAATGAAATAAATAATTCAGTTCTAACTATTCGGAACAACTATTAACAAGTTGTGTCCATACATAACTCTATTTTCCACTCTTACCAATCCCCACCACAGTGCATCAGCATATGTATCAAAGTCCTGGGCAGGTGTTGCTGTGGCATCTTCATCACTGGGTAGTGTCATCAAGACAACATCCTTCTCCACCAGGTAGACCAGGAAGGAGGACAGTATAAGAGACAGGAAGCCAATGTACCATGCGGTGATCAGTTCCTGATATACACAGACACACTTAGTCAGTCACTTTCGACAGTAGTCGCTCAAATGGCTCCAGGTTAGAAGGTGGGGGTTCAAGCCCCAGCACTGCCAAACTGAAACTGAAGATCACTTGAGCAAGGCCCTTAACCCTATCTGCTTCTGCTTCTTTAACATGGCTAACCCTAAGCTCTGACCCCTGCTTTCTAAAAAAAAAAAGGGATATGAGTGATAAATAACTAATCAATGGGCCCTTTGTCAATTATTCAGTTATGTGAAGCAATGTACAGTATATGGCATGTCAAAAAATTTAGTTAAACTTGTTATTGTAGGGCCTCCGAGTGGCGCAGTGGTAAAGTTCTCGCCTTATCATCCAGAGATTGCTAGTTCGAATCCCGGGTGGTGCTGTAACCTCTCGCAGCCGGAGGTCTAGAGAGAGCTGATTGGCCGAGCTCTCTCAGAGGGGAGGGATGAGAAGTACTTAGTGCTCCCACATTAATCACGGCTCTACAGCCAGTCAGGGGCGTCTGTGAGCTTGTGCAACGGAGGGAGCGAACGGATAGTGCTGTCCTCCAAGCGTGTTACGCCGCCCCCAATGGTGCGCGAGCGAGCAGTTCGAAAAGATGCGGTCGGCTGGCGTCACGTGGTTCGGAGGAAACATGTGATAGTGATTTGGCCCTCCCGGCTGAGTGGTAGTAGTAGCCTTAATGTGGGAGCCCCCTAGTGACGGGGAGGAATTGGACACGACTAAATTAGGGAGAAAATCGGGGGAAAAAAAAACTTGTTATTGTAACCTATAACCATAAATTTGCACAATTAAATGTAATTAATTAAACTTAACTTTAAATCTGTACATTTGCTTGTGGGTTTTTTTTTTTTTTTGCTATAGTCAAAAGCCATGCTAGCGTCTAGTCTCTCCAACAAGCATTCATCACCTTTATCTTAAAAATTTTGGCCCTTGTATGGCCCCTCCTGGCCTGGGGCCCCAAGCAATTACCTGCCTTACGTGTTGACATTTGTTACCTGGCTGTAGTTTGCCATTGCCCTATATTCTAGCCCTGTGCCTAGAATATAATAAAACTTCTTACATGGTAAGAAGAACTTCTTTTTTACTTATAACCTACATATATATATCAACCCAACAGTGGAAGATACACCACATTTAGTCTGCACAAAGACAATGAAAATTACATCACTAATGTCATAGTCTATAGCTTTGTATTAGGTGGAGTAATTGAACAAACAAAGATAGCTTGTAAAGTGAATTACAATTAGTATGTGTTAAAACATTTGCAAGTAATGAATTCTGTAAGAATGGATTTATGGATATTTCAGTAATATCACAGGAATATTCCTCAACAAAAAAAATGTTCTGTCCCAGTAGAAAAAAGTGGCCCTTACATATTATTGTCTAATTAGCAAAATTTAGAAGGTGTGTGGTGTGTGTTTATGGGTGCGTAGGAGTGTTGGCGTGTTTTTACCTTGCTGTGAGCATATATTGCAGACCCCAGGAGTTTCCAGGTGCCACCTCGCCGGTCCATGCGCAGCATACGCAGAATCTGCAGAAAGCGCAGACTCCGAAGAGACGTAGCCAAAACATTTCCCTGGTTACCCAAAGCAACTACTGGCACTGACGCTATCAGCACAAAGATATCTGTGCAAACACACAAAACCTCTTCTTCATTAGTGAGGGAAAGAGTGAGTACAGCATGTGTTTTTACATTAGGGGACACATGACTATTTTCACTAGTCAAACATCACAAAATGAGTAATCCAGTCATTTGTTTTGGTGAGTATGACTAATTCCAATTCTGGGCATCACTATTTTTATGTGGTTATATTTAGCACATTTTATCAGAAAAAGCATGCATTAAGCATAACATTTTGATTAACAGCCATACACAGAGTAAAATTAGCTTCCATACTAAATGTTTTAAATCATATTAAAATATTTAAGGATGTGTCAGCTCTTCAACATGCTTATGGATGACATGGGAGCTCAGTTGAAATGACGGATTGCTGAACTGAGACTGCATAGCATGAAAGCTCATCTATAGTATGGTACTAGAGCTCTACTCATAGCTGAGTAAATGGCCTTCTTTGGATGGAGGGTGTCTATCTTCTTTTAGGCTTGTTATGACTCGTGGAACATGGTGATTCAACTCTGGCGTCAATAGCAGCTAAAACTGCGGCTGTAAATCAGATTTTAAACTAATGGAATCTGTCAAACTAAGATGACACATTTCCTTCCACCTTATTTGCCATTCCTGAATATCAGAGAGGAATTATTACCCTTATGGAGACGGAAGGTATACAACTACCTCCCACATGATCAGGTTTTCCTCCTGGATGCAACGAATGCTGCATGCCAGGAAATAACAATGGAAGATTGCCAGGGATTGATTGGGTATTCAAACAGGCTTTTTCTCAAGTGAATGGCAAGTACAAATACAAGATGTGACACTGATTGGAACTTTTGGCCCAATTAAGTGAACTGTATTGACTTGCTGTGATGTACATGTTTATTAACTAGTATTCTGCAATATGTGTTTTTGGTTTGTTTGTTTTGATATTTTTATATAGTTTACTCAGTATTGAGAGCTGGTACATCCAATTCTTTTAAAACTATAGCAGTTTATAACATGAAAGTAAACATATAAATTGCTCAAAATCAGAACTAGCTATATTAATATATCATGTTCCTACAGTATTACTATAGACCTAAGAAAAGTATTGCATAATGTAAGTGTCAGTGTGGGTCCGTAACACTTGCCCAGTATACACAGTGGTTTGCGAGCGAATTTGAGACGTCCTCTCCAACCCTTATATCGACAGCGGCATCCTGCTGCCCAGATCCTCAGCACAAACTCGCTCCCGAAAATAAAAATAGTGAATGTTTCCTACGATGATTAAGAGGAATGAGAGATGTGAGATAAAGAGAAGAGAAAATAGATAATATTTATTCAAAGTCTCAATTTCTCTTTTTACTCTATTCCCCCACATAACACATAACTTCTTAGCTTTTCTCAGCTTTGTGTGTGAGAGTGCGTAGGTTTGTGTGGGTGTGGCATAAAAGGTCACCTCCTGGATTAACCTCTCCACATCAACGTAGTGAACAATCTGTAATTTAATTGGGTGTATCCATGCACATACTGTATAAACAGTGTCATAAAACAGATAGTTCTGACAGAGTGGACATTCCACCAGTGGTAATAACGTACGGTAACACCAATGGGACTTTTAACTATATGTATAACTCTGCATCCCAGGTATTCTACAATCGTTAATTACACTAACAGCCAGGTGAAAGTACACTGAAAAAAGTGCCATTCAAACCCAGCCACAGAAATACATTCAGCAAGAAGAAGACACATCTGATAACCTCATCTTAAAGAAACACTTTGAGTCCTTAACAATTGCTTCTAGATCTTTCCTGATAGCATCCGAACTATTAATATTCTAACTATGAGTTATCATTGTTATGGTATATCCAGTACACACACACACACACACACACACACACACACACACACACACACACACACACACACACACACAAATGGACACCCCTTGTCCTTCTGTGTTTTTTCTTTATTTTTTATTATTTTCAACATTGTAACTTAATACTGAAGATATCTAAACTATAAAAGAACACGTATAGTATTATGTAGCAAACAAAAAAGTGTAATGCAACACAGAATATGTTTTATATTTTAGATTGTCCAAAGTAGCCACATTTAGCTTTGATGAAAGCTTGGCATTCACTCACCAGATTCATAAGGTGCTTACTGTACCTGGAATGGTTTTCAATTCATAGGCGTGCCTTGTCATGAGTTAATTTGAGACATTTCTTGCTTTCTTAATGTCCTTTAAACTGTCAGTTGTCTTGTGCAGAGGAAGGGTGTGTATAGAGTCAATAACCCTATTAGTGCTACTATAACTACTGTGCAAATCCATATTAGGGCAAGAAACACTCACTTAAGTACTGTAAAGAGAACAGACAGTCAATCATAACTTAAATAAATGAAGGTCAGTCAATCCAAACGTTGAATGCATTTGCAGTTGCCAAAACCTTTACAGGTGTCAAATGCGATGAGGAAACTGCCTCTCATAAGGATCGTCCCTGGTTCAGAGAATACGTCTATTAGGATGATTAGCCTCAGAAACTGCTAATTTACAGCACCTCAGGTTAGAAGCCAAACAAATGCTTCTCGGACGACATATTTCAACAGCCACAAACCACCTCTACGTTATGTAAGAGCTATTTGTCCAAGAAGAAGTGTGATGGAGTGCCGCATCAGATAACCTGACTTCCACAATCACCAAACTAAATCCAATTGAAATGGTTAGGGTTGATGAGTTGGACTGGAGAGTCAAAGGAAAAGCAGCCAACAAGTACTCAACACCTCTGGGAACTCTTTCAAGATTATTGGAAAAACATTCCAGGTTGACTCCCTCTTAACAGCTAACTGAGAGAGTGCAAGACTGTCATCAAAGCAAAAGAAGAATTGAAAATATAAAATATATCCCGGGTTATTTAATACACTTTGGTTGACTACATACTTTCATATTTGTTCTGTCATAATGTCATAATGTCTTTAGTGGAAATATACAATGTTTAAAACACTAAAAATAGAACAAATTATAGAATTAGAAGGTGTGTTCAAACTTTTGACATAGGTTCATATGCACACACTTACCAGAACCACGAGCCAGTGACCTGAGTCATCCTCGTATTCTTTAAATGTTGTTAGAATCGCCAAAATAAGACAGGCCAGAACTATCAAAAACCTAGAAACAAAGAATAAAATGTGCCATAGGTTAATTATTTGTGTTTTGAAAAAGAGCACACCAAAAATGAACAATTTGGCTGACCAGAACGACATTTGTATAATCAGCTATTCTGGTAGAAGTTTGTTGGGTTTGGCTGTTTGAAATGCAAAAAGTACAATAACCCTTTGATTCCTAAAGTGGAATAAGTGGAAATATAAAGAGAAATTTAAGAGATTTAACATTAGACTTGACTGGTGGAGCAAAATCACTGGTCAAACAAACAAACAAATCACAATCTATCATTAATGAATAGTGTTTGTGGATCTATTGTTAAAAAGCACTCGAGGTTGTGCACTGAATGTCAGCACAGCTGTGATGCTATGCTAATGGCCATGCTAATATTTAAGCACAACAGCACTACCTCTTGTTGGATGTTGCTTAACTATACTCTTTTATTGCAACTCCATAAATTACTGAAAAAGAGAAAAAGAATGTTTGATATTTTAGGTTTAATCTCGTAGTTTAGTCAAAGACTTCTTCATATTTTTTTAGAAGTAACTAATGTCGCTGCTTCTAACATGCAATTAAATAGCACTGAAAATTTATTCTGGAAATATTCTGACAAACCTGAGAGAGAGTGAACCAGATGAGGGAGCTGTTCTGTCAAACTGAAACAAGTAGGAAACTTATTTTACATCAGTTTCAGTACCTTACACTTCGTACACATTTCCTTGTCTGAAATCTTTCATAAGCTGTAGAAGTGTTCAGCACAACAGCGCAACATGGTAAGAGAGTGGCAGTTCCTGAGAGATTTGCTAACAAGTAATTTGCACCAGAGATCCAATAAAGAAATGCAGGGTCAGCATGTCAGATCTCTTTCTCACACACACACACACACACACACACACACACACACACACACACACACACACACACACACGGGCAAATAATGCTCACATGACTGAACATGTATGTCACTGTACAGCAAATAACCTGCCAAAACAAATGAACACAATATCACTAACCTGATGAAAACAACACATTTGAAAACAAAAATATAAATCATATTTAGTGCACTGGCATATAGCAAGAAACAACAGGAAAGATAGAGTCATGGCATTCATGAGTGTAGATGGCTTTGCTAATACCTCATCCCCTGGTCGTTATTTTCATGAAGGTCAAGTCTTCTTATTTTACCAGGTTCCAAAAGTGGCCCTATAATCAATAGTCCCAACTAACCTATAAATCAAAATGTCACTTAAAAATGCTGAGAACTTTAAAGTTTATAATATAAATCATTGTCAACCTAACGTGATATATTATGATACAGTTTTACAATTTGAACCAATTAGTATTAAGCAACTTCTAAAAAATTATATATAATATATAATTAGTAAAGAACGCAGAAAATATCGTGCTTAGGGGACACACAATACCTTGTACAGTAGCCTATGGTGGTATGTTGTGAATGATCTAATGCCTAAACAAAATGATCATCCCTAAAAAAAAAAAAAGAAAAGAAAAGAAAAAAATCCCCGTGGCTGCAATTCAAAGGCAGCCAAATTATGTGTGAAAACCATGGATCTGCCAACAGTGAGTCACCAGTGAGTCACAAACCTTACCAGGGAGTTCCACTGAACTCTAAACACACACCCAAATTGTAAAGCCTTGGACATGGCTGTGAATGGGTTTTTGATACACCAATTTACACAGCTGTTTTATGGCCCTGGATACACTGACCCTTTACTTAAGAATTAGGATTTATGAATGTATTATATATGCCTCTACTTACAGCCTTTACTTTTATTAACGTTAACAATTCAGTTAGTTAGTATACTTCTAATTACATTTAAATTTAATTGGGTCAAATGTTAAAACACTCAATCTGTGATCTCTAACAACTGGTGCTGCTGTTGCATTCATTTGCTGATTACACATGACCTCTTATAGCTAATTAAGCACATTATATGCATTAGGGCATTCTAATGCAATCACAGTTGTTACAGCATCCTCTCTTTAAGGGTCATGTGTTGGAATAAACAGGAAAATGCACAGGAATGTGCGAACTATGAGAAAATAGAAACACTTCAGCTACTGACACACTGCATCTGAATTAGGAAAGGGCACTGTCACTTTTGGCTAGTGATGTAACCAACATGAATACATTATTCAGGCAGAAATGGATTAAACAGATCATGTGTTCTAAATGAACACAAATGCAAATGTGATTTTCTTTTTTAATGTGTAGATTTAGAAAAAAAAAAACTTACATTTGCTTAGCAAATTTTCTCAATAAGTTCATTGAGCGTGTTCTTTGATGTTCTTCTTGTTCTCTTTTTCATCACTATTAAAAGAAGATCTTTAAAAAAGGCCCTCCTTAACATGCAGCTGCAAATATGCTTCTCTATGTAAATCGTAACTAGAAGGAAGGCTTTGGATTTAAACTTCGGTTACCTCCAAAAGTAAAAAGGGAGAAAATTCATTTTCCAAGACTTCTCTCCAAATTCACATGACTTCTACAGTTATAACCTAATCTGTTTATGGAAAACATTTATTGCTAAATTTTAATTAATTATAAGTTTACAGTATAAAATGTGTATTCCTTTAATTGTCAGCATCTTCTACAGACTAATCTGCCCACTATGTTTGTTAAACTGGCGCCATATTCAGTTGGAAATAACTGTTAGCACTGGAAATATATTCTGGAAATATTCTGATAAACCCCAGAGAGAGTGAACCAGATGAGTTTTTTTGTCGTTGTTGTTGCTGTTTCTCTATGCTGTCTTAAAGTTATCAACATAAAACTCAATGATGGTCATATGGAAGGCCAGGATTCAATTCCCAGCCAATGCCCAGACCCACCTATAGGATGCATGGCGTGCAAACTGTATGGATCACAGTTTGTTGTGGCAATCCCTCCAGATCAGCTAAAGTATCAATATTTCAAATTTATCCATTTAATCCCCAGTTTGTTAATTCCAATGGAACAACAACCTCTCGGGTATCACATAACATTTACAACCCAGTACTGAAGCTAGATATTCTAGCATCTATTTAAAATGTTGATCACAAGGCAGCATAAATCCTTGATGTTAGCAGTATCTGATATCTTCTGCATATATGAGCTTACAGTCACCTAGTGTTGGGCAATTCTTTTGTATTATTCGCAGTATGCCATTCCTCCTACCTAGAGGGCATATACAATTTTGGTCTCTTCACTCTTGTTTATGGATGACTGGCTCAAACACCACCCCTGTTATATAAAGTCCTTGTCAGGATCCAAAGCCAATCCTGCTGAACCATTGGGCTCAAGGTGGAATAATTTTCCCAAAATGAGATACCAGTACAATAAATCACACCATGTACACATATGCACACACTTATTCACACGTAGGTCAAATTTGGCAGAAACAATTCATCTACTTGTATGTTTTTGAACAGTCAGAGCAAACCAGAAAACCTGCTCTTCTGGAATGACTATACTAAAAACAAAAACACAGAAATGATTCCAGAAGAAAGACTCCAGGTAAGACACTGCTACTATATTCTTTGAACGTGGGACTAATTGATGATACAGGCAGAAATGCATATAGTAGTGAGGCTGTTGGTCAGCAGACCTTGTCACAACAGGCAATCCAATTCTGGTAGGGAGAACCATAATTAGTAATGAGATGGCTTAATGTTGGGGATATAGTAGAACTGCACATTGTCAAACATTTCCCAGATCTAGGATACCAAACGATGGCTAGCCCTACAATTGTCACAGCAACATTCAATGGACTAACACGTTTTCAAAACAGGTCAATCCTAACTGGTTAATGTGTCCTAATTTCACAACAACCGCTATAAGCCAGTAAAGAAGAGACGTCTGTGGTTACTCTTTCCAATGATGCACTCCCAAGTAGACCATTATATTAGGAAGGTTCTGCAGTACAACCTACAGTATGTGCCTCAAGTTGAAGCAAGGACAGACTGAATCTCTGTCTGAATGGTTGTGGTCTATCCATTGGCTGGTAAACCTCTTTTGAAAGCATCTAGCTCCATACCAATGAATCGTATCTCCTGTTTCATGTCAGCTCTTTTCTGATTTTACTGTGCTATAATGTGAGCCAGGATGGTTAGTGAGGGTACTGAATATTTTAATATTTGAATTTAGAATGCCCATCAATGCAAATCAAATGTTAAATAGTAACAGTGTTTTGTGGGGTTGACATGGAAAGATGTTCTCATAGAAACTTTTCTCAGCAAGAAAGCACATGCAGTGGAACCTTTAGTTCTGAATTGAGCTCCAAAGGGCAAAAGTTTTTATTTTTATTTAGATTTAGTCAAACGTGCTAGGAGTATGTTGCCAAATACATACCTACTAGTCATTTGAATGAGAAGGATAAGGAAATGCTGGGAAAGAAACCAGAAGTTTGAAGAGTAAGATACAGATATCACTCTGGAGTGGTCCTGTTCGAAAACTGTTAGTTTCCATGCAACACTTCTGAGAATTAGCAGGTTCAGTAGTGTTGCAAGAAAAGTAACTTGATCATAATAGTTGGGGATTTACGTGGGAATAGTTGCTCATTCACGTGGCATTTGTGTTAGGTGGACAAGAGAGTGCAGAAGAAGGAACTAAGGGCGTTTTCTCACTGGCATCTGGGAACCCTTCCCGAGAACACTTCGCCCTGGGACCAGTAGATTTTTGTCTGTGAGCATGCAATCATTCCGGGCTTCGGAACCAATCCCTGGATCGATTGCAGAGGTGATCTAGGAAACAATTCATGCGTTCCCGAGCAGGCATTTGTGCTCAAATGAGGAAGCGACACAATTACTATTTGACTCGTTACCCAAAGAAATGTGGCTGTTAAAGTTTCTCTGTGAGGTCAGGTGGGAGAATGAGAAAACCTGATTTCTTCTCCAGTGTCATGTAATCTAATCTTGGCCCAGTGGTGAGTAGATGATCCCAGATACAACTACAGTACAGATCAAAAGTTTGGACACACCTTCTAATTCAAAGAGTTTTCTTTATTGTGTTCTTTATTGTGTTCTTTATAAGTCTCTTCTGCTTGTTGCCGGTCCTTAGCAGTGGTTTCCTAGCAGATATTCTACCATGAAGGCCTGATTCACACAGTCTCCTCTTAACAGTTGTTCTAGAGACGTGTCTGCTGCTAGAACTCTGTGTGGCATTAACCAGGTCTCTGATCTGAGCTGCTGTTAACCTGCGATTTCTGAGGCTTGATCTTCCTTTCCTGGGGCGGTCCGCATGTGAGCCAGTTTCTTTGTAGCGCTTGATGGTTTTTGTGACTGCACTTGGGGACACTTTCAAAGTTTTCCCAATTTTTCGGACTAACTGATCTTCATTTCTTAAATTAATGATGGCCACTCGTTTTTTTCTTCACTTAGCTGCTTTTTTCTTGCCATAATACAAATTCAACCTCGTTGAATGAGAAGATGTGTCCAAACTTTTGGTCTGTACTGTACATTAATAAAAAAAATTCTGGCTAATTTAGAAAGGAAGTTCAAGTAGGTATACGTAGAAGTAATACTTAGTGCCCCTAGTGGTTGTAAGGGGTCAACTAGACTGTTACATAGACTGTTACATCTATAGTAAATAGTGATCAGCCAATGGACTTGAGATTTTATGTCAGAGCAATTTTTGTCCTTGACAATCACACTAATGTATGGGCATTGTGCAAACTGAAGGTCGATACAGACCTTCTACCCATCAGCCATTGATTACTTCAATCACCACTGTGAAAGCAGAAATTTGGGTTATTTGCTGGTCTAGAGCATTCAGGTTTGTGTAAATACAATGCCAAGAGGAAAAAACATAAGCAATGGTTTTAGAGAAGTTATTGTTACTGCACATCAATTTGGAAAGGGTTCTAAAACAATTTCCAAACAATTTAGAGTTCATCTTTCTACAATGAGAAAGATTATTCAAAGATTATTCACAAGCTTGTACAAGAAGAGAGCTACATCTCAGACCCTAGAGGCCTCACTGAGCTTGTTAAATGTTCGCGTCTATGACAGCACAATTAGAAGACTACAGAAGTATGGTTTGTTTGGAAGGGTTGCCAGGAGAAAGCCTTAATGCTCAGCGCCATGTTTGGCAAAACCCAAACATCATTTTAGCAGAAATACCTCATACATACTGTCAAGAATTGAGATGGAGAATTGTACAAACAAATAATAGTATATTGTTAGGATAAAAAGAGAATGAAGTACAATACCCAGATATGAGGCAACACAGCCTGGTCTTTTCCCTTTATTATGCTTATTATGCCCGAATCCCCTGTCCTGTGTCAACTCTAAGCAATGGATTTCAGCTACTTGATTTTTTACCAGTGTTTGTCGTTCCTGTGTTTTCCTAGTTATCTATTTTAGTTTTATCTCTAGTTTGGACCTCGGGCTAAATGTTTTGTGAATAATATTTATTCACATGTATTGTGAAAATAGTGTGTGTCTGTGTCTGTGGAGAGTCATCTAGGTCATGGTTATCCCAAAGGTGCTGTTCAGTGGCAACTACAATTGATTTTATGCAAGTACCCTAAACAGCACCTTTGGGATGAATCCCTGTGTGCCATAATGCTGTCTGTAGAAAAACAGGATTTACATTCCACTGTCTCAAACTGCCATCCGTGGTAAAGGTAATATATTTATTCAAAACTGGTTAACTTAATTAACATTGTAAAAAACACAGTTTATCCAAATGTTTCAATGACAGCTAGAAAAGTTACTCCTTTATCACCCAAATGAGGATGGGTTCCCTGTTGAGTCTGGTTCCTTTCAAAGTTTCTTCCTATTGCCATGTCAGGGTTGTTTTCCTTACCACCATCACCCTCGGCTTGCTCATCAGGGGCTATCTAATCATTTTGATTCATACACATTTTCTCACATTTCATACACATTTCCATAATTTTCTTTTGATTCTCTAAATCTATTTTGCAACAATGACCATTGTTAAAAGCCCTATACAAACACAATTGAATTGAATTGAAAAACTCTCTGTATCTTTTTTCTGATTCCCAATCACTGTCCGATACATTCTACAGTATTACTCATTTTATGTGGCATGTTTCAGTAATAATAAAATAATGGCTGTATAGAAACTGTTAATATGTAACAGTAACACTAATACTGTATGCTGTTTTTTTATACCCACCTTGATTTGATACTGTTACTGTTACCTGTTTTGTTGGAATGTTGACTGTTAAAGTGATAAATTCTTCTCCAATCTGGTAACTTACAATCCAGTACATACACACACACACACACACACACGCACACACACACACTCTCTCTCTCTTCATAAAATCTGTTTGTTTGTCTGATTGACAACATGCACAAACCTTTAACATCAAAGGTGCTGCAACACTTGAGCACACACAAAACAAATGAGCACACATTCACTCTGTGAAGAACATTTATCTCAGAGGCAACTAGTGAGCATTGTCAGCTGAGCTGCTCTTAAGCACTTAAGGCACCATTAGAGGTTATTAAGGAGGTGAAAGCTAAAAGCACCTGCATATGTTTCAGCTGATTTCCAGGAACTGCAACTTACAATTGTGTGTACAGATTGTATGCACAGAAATGTTGACATTTTTGTTAGCATATTCACGTGTACTATGTACTGTATGCTAGTGGACATTTTTTGTGAAACATTAAATAATCAATGTAAGGATACATTGTATTAGTGTGGAAAATTAGTTTATGATAATATCATGATTAAATATATAGGGTCTTAAAATAAAACCAGGACTTTTAATTGTGTAAAAGAACAGAATACAATTATGCTCTTTTTTTTATTTCTCTATATAAATGCCCTGCTACGTCTGAAACGCTGGCCTTCCAGGAACTCCTTTAATGTTTCAAACATGTGGAAAAGGCATGGAGAGAGGTCGGGACGGTATGGGGGAGGGGGCAATTACTCCCAGCCAAGTTTCTGTAATGTGAAAGTGGTGTTTGTAAATGATTATGTGTACAGTTCCCCCTGATAGAAGCGTTGGCCCCTAGTTAACTGCCATTTTCAAGGCTCAGGTGTTCCGCTCGCTGAATGTACATGGGAAGGACTGCAGTGAGCTCGGAGCCACCACATCTGGAATCATCATTCAAGTAATATTGCCTTTATTAAAACGTTTGCACCATTCATATGTTTTACTGCAGCTTAGAATATTATCATCGTACTGTGCTTGAACAGAAGAAAACATTCACTATAAAAAAGTTGAGTAAAGGCCCAATATTAAGACAGAGAGAGCAGCAAAAGAGTTTTGAGTTTTCTCAACTGAAGCACAGCCAACATGAATATATCTGTTCATATTACTTTTTATTGTTAGTCAAAAACTAAAATTAGACTTAAAAAGTTTAGAAAACAGTTTTGGATAACTGGGATTCGACCCCCACAATCTCAAGAGGTTAAGGCAAATGCTTTTCTGGTGCACCACTCAAGAGACTGTTCGGCCAGTTTAAGGCTGCATATTTGTTATACAAGTTGTTTTGTCTGCCAAAAACTGTGCAAGTTTTCAGTCTCAACCCATGCACGGGCCCCTGTGTGGTGCAACAAAAAAGCATTTGTCGTCTCATCTGGAGAGTGACACTGTGAATCCCGACTGTATTTTGGGGAAGAGAGTGTACTGGGTAGCATGTTTGCATTCTCATGCTGATCATAGCAACAACAGATTATGGTTTAAAACAATGCAGGCAAATAGTGCTGTTGATAAAACAATTACCTAAAATTCTTGTTCTACGGGAATAAATTGTTTTTGACTAAAAATGAAAATTAAGTAACTATTCAAGCTCGCTGAATGTAAGAATTTGAGTTACCTAATCATATAGCAGCTAGCGTTACAACTTTAAACTGTGAGTCAATGACTTCGATTTGCATCATGTTGACTTAGTATTCTGAATTTTCTTAACTTTGGTTTTCTTTTTGTTTTTTACAGTGTTCCCCAAATTCCTGAAAATTCTATAAAATGTGTCACACACTAACCCTAATGCTCAACTTTGTTTTTACTGATAGTAGAACAAAGTTTTTTTCTTGACTAACTTACTTACATCATTGAGTTAAACTTTAACTCCATTATTATTTTGCATAATTTATTTCAAAGCAATGAAAAAAATATTAAAATATGGTTGCAAGCAACGATGAGCAGGCCCAAGCACCCATCGCCACCCCGGTGCTCCAGAAAGCCAATGGGCACACTGGTTACATGCATTTAAAGGGAACATACAATTACCATGATGACATAATTTTAGAAAGGGGGGAATTTTCAGCATAAGTTTGAGGCATCATCATGGCTGACCCATTTGAGAATTCAAAAACACTTCTACAATTTTGCATCCTCAATGTCCCCATGACATGCAATGAGCTTTAAATCATTGGTTTTGTGAGCATACATGCAAATATGTATGAGCTTACGCCCAGGTGTAAGTCCCCTACGTACAAAAATTAAAAACTACAAACTTTCAAAGATAGGTACAAAGCTCAAAACGCACAAAGTGAGTATGTTCGCTCACAAAAGTTAGATCACATGTCAGGCATACAATGTGCCTCCTAGGATGTCTGGTATAAAAGCATTGGCGATGAAGCCAGTACTGCTTAAAGGTGCCAAGCAATAACAAAGGAGACAAAAGTGAAAACACTGTACCTAGATAATGTTTGTTAGACTTATGAACAAATTGGACTTACAAACAAGCTCTTGGAGTGGAACTCGTTTATATGTTGGGGACTTACACCAACGCTCATTTTTCAGCTCAGCGTCCATGAGTCTGTATAACTTTGCTTATCTGTTTGGATACAATAACAGTCTAAGAATTTAAGAATCTGAAATGACTTTGAATAATCATGCAAAATAAGATAATTTATAAATTATAAGACTCTTAATTTAATCTAACATTTCAATCTTTACCATGAATTTTAATTTGGAAAAGCTTGCACTAGTCGGATTGTATAAATATTAAGAAAAACATGTAAAGCAGCTCTTATTTTAATGAAACCTCAGTTTCTGCTGATTTAGAATGCAGTCTATAATGTATAATCTGCTGATTTATTTCTTATCACCTCTTTCTCTGCAATCACTCTTCTCTCTCTCTCTATCTCGCTCTTTGTGTGTGTGTGTGTGTGTGTGTGTGTGTGTGTGTGTGTGTGTGTGTGTGTGTGTGTGTGTGTGTGTGTGTGTGTGTGCGCGTTATAAGTCTGTTCTTATCTAGTAGACTTATCAAGTGGGTTGTGGAATTCAATAACATGTGCAATTCAGTGTGAAAGCTTCTATTACAGCTCATACTGAACACATTTAATTCAGATATTGTACCCCTGCACAGTTTCTATGGTAACACTGAAAAACAAGGCTGAAGTTATTATTTAAACATGCAGTTACATTTCTCTCTCTCTCTCTCTCTCTCTCTCTCTCTCTCTCTCTCTCTCTCTCTGTCTGTCTCGTTCTCTCAGTCTGATCTTCTAACCCTATACACAAACACACAATCAGACATCATTATCATGAAGGACAATGAATATAGCACACTAAATACTTGCAAGGCTTAATAGTCTCCCTTTTTAGTTTTGTTACAAAGCAAAAGAATTTATGGTATTTAAGCTATATAGAAAACATTACCAAATTTGGACAGAAATATCATACCTCACTTAGACACATATATACTGCATGTATATACTACCCCTACCTCACCTCATACACATCATTTTGTGTAGGTTGAATTATTTTGCTCTCTTTTAGCAGAAGAGCTTATTTGGAACAGTTGCTCAGCAACAGACAACTATTTATCACTGTACTATCCTTTCAAAAGAAAAAATCTCTCTCTCTCTCTTACACACACACACAAGCTTCAGTAGCACACAGTACACATTGCAGAGACAAAAAAAAAATCATAAATATCTAAATGTTATGTGTCCTCATGACCGTGTATGTTTGTCAGAGGGCATTGAAACAGCCCTCCTCCACTCCAAATGGAAATGTTACTGTGGCAACATGTCACATGACTCGAATTCATAAGCCTGAAAAACGACAGTGTGTGTGTATGTGTGTGTGTGTGTGTTTCAGAGAGAGTGAGAGAGAGAGAGGTCAAAGTATAAGGCTAGAGTTAATCTCATGAATAGAATCACAATTCTGATTAAAAACAAGTCCTGCAGAACACATACAGTACGCATCTCTAGCTTTTTTTTTTTCTTTTTTTTTTTTGGTGTATGCTGTGCTCAGTTACAGTTGTGACCACTTAATGTTGGATTAATGCAAGGATTGATTGATTTCTGCGTGTGTATTAATATGAGATTAAGTATTTCCCCTAGAACATTTTTTAGGCACAGTGGAAAGAGGATGGTAGAGGTTTGTCTTACACAGGACATTTGGTTGATAATTTACTTGAATGTACTAGAGAGTAGTGCTGAGTTAGGGAGGCCAAGCCCTTCATTTGATAATTGTATTTTCAGTCACCCTTTTTATATGAAAATCACCTACAGTAAACATTTTACACATGTAAAACAATGGTTTTAAAATACTTACATATAATATAAACCGAGTGAACAGAATATGTTGGCTGCTTATAATTAACTAGAGGTGGCTCCGCCTGCATGCAGATCCTGACACATTTGAGCTACAATTACCCGCGAATGGAGTGTGTGGTCAACTCGCTGACACTCCTCACGCTGCTCCAAATTTTTTTGCACGTTGTAAGCGCCGTCGCTGTAGATGCTCTGCAGACTGATCTGGGGTTTCAGTAGCTATCAGCTCGGCCAGGAATGGCCGTTTTTGCTGCAGACGCTGTAACATACTGTTACATTTATTGAGAACGCCTAGCATTATAGTCAGTGCAGCATAGCAAGTTAGCGTAGAGAGGCTAAAAGCAAAAAGCATGTCTGGATGAGGAATTCTACACTGTAGCTTTATTCTGACTGTATAGAAGCCAATTCTTCAAGAGACATATTCATTAAGTATACATGAACTTAGCAATTATATGCTGCACTGCTCATTACTCAGGAGAATAAGTTTAGAAAGGTAGCTAATCAGGGCCGCATCATAACAATTACTTCTTGTTCGGGACGCACATTCAGCTTGAAGGAAGTGCCACCTTGTGGCATTATTTGTAGCCACATTGCTAAAATTCTGACTGCTACAGTTTAT
The DNA here is from genome assembly GCA_011419295.1 of Clarias macrocephalus. Taxonomy (NCBI): domain Eukaryota; kingdom Metazoa; phylum Chordata; class Actinopteri; order Siluriformes; family Clariidae; genus Clarias; species Clarias macrocephalus. The sequence goes on from JAAGKR010003734.1 coordinate 30,351, forward strand.
TGGATGGTATTTATTCTTTTCTTTTTTTTAATGCCGAGTCATGTAGGCGGGGGTCTCTTTGGCATGGTGGCCACCAAACACAGAGATAAATAGAGTTAATTTCTGAAACTCTAAACTCCATCTACCCAAAAAGGTCACAGACAAGGTCATGTCAAGGGTGAGGAATGACCCTGTGGCTTGAGAATGCTGAGTAATGTCATTTTAAATTGGAAACCCAGAATAATTCCCAAAGGCCATCATACACTACATGTATGTGTATGCTGACTTGGCGTGCTTGCACACAGGGTGTTGGGGATTAGCTGCTGTTTGTGGATTTGCAAAGAAATTGAGTTCACTATCTCTCCAATGACCCCACACACACCACAGGGTTGAGAACGCCCCACAACTGAGTCATCACATGGATTTCTCCAAATTTCAGAAGAATTTCACAGAAATTCCAAAAGAAAATGCATGTTGCATCTGGTACTATGTGTACCATGACCAGAGCAAATAGATGTGCTTTAGTTTTTTTTTTTTTTTAAGATTTTTTTTAAGTATATAAAGTAAGTATATAAAGAGTTTGCCCTTTACATTCAGTTTGAGCAGTGGTGCAAGCAAAAAAGCATGAGAGTGATCTGACGATCACATCTTCGATTGAACTCATACACTTTCATACATTTGGCATTATACAAATGCTGATATATTGGCTGACCTTTAACAGAATTTCAGGCTATGGAATCAAACCATTATGAAAGCATTCATCCAACCATTCATCTGGATAAGAGCTTTGCATGACACTCTTATCCAAAGCTTCTCTGCTTTATCATGAAAGTATTGTCCATGCTATCCATATGTTCCACCTGTCTCCCCATAACCACTTCAAATGAATTAATTATTACTTAATTCATTCATTCCTCTTTAGTATCCGCTTTATCCTGGTCAAAGTCATAGTGGATCTGGAGCTCATCCCAGTAAAACTGGCCACAAAGCAAGGACACACCCTGGTAGTTCATGTAAAATAGCAGATGCTGAGGTTGCCCTTGTGTTAATGAAATGTTTTAAATTTCATTTTTTGTAAAGAGTATACAGTATGTACCACAGTAAAAATAGGAACAACCATTTCTTTACAATGCTACATTACAACTTTTGCTTAGATTTTTTTTCAGTTTCTATAATTTTTACAAATTAGAACATGGCACCTTTCATTGCAGACAACCCCATTTTGGGATGACCAAAAGTAAACTCTTGTGTTTAATGTAATTTGTATTGTTTAAATGCTGCCCTTAGTTTTGTGGGGGGAAAAAACAATAATGGTATAAGAAATGGGCTACATTTAATTAATTATTAAACTTTTTTAAAGGTTTAAAATTGTAACAAAATCTGGGAAAAAGTAATATCAAATCGGGATACTTATAAAATCTTGATACTTTTAGAATCGCAACTTTAATCGAATCAGCACCTAGAGGATGTCTGACTGTTGTTTTGTTGTTTTTGTTTGGAGCCCTCATAATGTTTCTGCTGTTGTTGTTTTCCTTGTCCAACCTGTTTGAGGTCTGATTTATTAACAGACCAGTGGTTTCTTTCTTTTTCAGGACATTACAAATTGTTATATGCTTCATGCTTGTTCAATAGCTCGGATAAATTTTTCCTCTCGTCTCAGCTGCAGAATTGCTTTGCATTCAGCTCTCCAGTCTTCATCTTGGTTTATCCTTTTTAACACCAAATGAATGGGAAATCAACTGCTCAAATCAAAAGTAGACATTCAGAGCTATAATTTGTTTAAACAATCAATCTAACAGGACTCTCCTGGGCAGCAAGACACATTTGCCAGGCACATGTTCCAAGACTTTCCAACAAAAATAATTTGAAAAAAGGGAGAATGTAAGACATTGCTAGTTGATTTTTTCCTGGTGTCTAGTGTTTAGTCATTTATCAGTACTTATTATAAAAGAGTCATAGTTAACCAGTAGTTCTACAGAGGAAATGGAGGACTGAGTAATTACTGCCTAAGGTTTAGTTAATTACTACCTAGCTAATTGTGAACTGCTATTAACATACAAACTGAGCAATTAACAAGAAATCTTGCTATTTTATAGGAATAAGACAGATTGGGGGTGGGGGGGGGGGGGGGACCAGGGAAGGGAGGGCAGTGCAGTCCCTCTAAAATATCATGTCGTCTATAGTGAGTGCATTGACAATTTAGTTGGTTTCATTGTCGTAAAAGAAATACAAATGCTTATGTTTAGTATATTAGTGTGCTTAACAATCCACCGTGATTGACAATAGGTTCAACTTAGTAAATACCACATTGTTCAAAAAGTGGCTAATATACTTCATGGAATTATTGCAATATTATGTTCATTAACAACATATTTTCTGTATTAATGTACAGTGCATCATAACAAATTGTATTGTGAAAAGAGTTTTTTTTTATTATTATTATTTAGTTAAAAAAAAAAAACAGATTCCAGAATCATTACACATAAAGTCAAATATTTCAATCCCTTTTGTTATAATTAAATTTTTTGTGGCTTACATATCATGAAAATTGTGGTAGGAAAAGATGGATAAGCAACACAGATGAGCGAATTTGAGCTTCACAAGAAGTGGAGTGACGATGTAATCAGTGCATCAAGAGCAACCACACACACCGAATCCGAGTTGCTTGAGATCAACTGTGAAGTTTCAACAGTCAGTTATTATATGGGGTCAAATTTTATCTGCCAGTGTTGGTCTGCTGTGTTTTATCAAGTCCAAAGTCAATGAAGACATCTAACAGGAGATTTTAGAGAAATTAGTGCTTCTGTCAGCTTGTCAGCCTTATGGAGATGCTGATTTTCTGTTCTGTTTCTATTTGAAATATTTAAACGGTTCACTTCACAAGTAACAAATCTACACTACATGAGTTTTACTTTTTTTAAATAAAATTAAAATTTTTCCATTATATTGCAATTTATGAAATGTCCCATACATACGATTTATGAGTGGAAAGGTGTTTATATAAAGAGGACCACCTCTGTCAGTGGTAGCTATTTATAGTAACTTAAAATAAATAAAATAATATATTTGCAGAGCATTACTTTAGTCACATAGCTGTGCTGATTTTTAAAACTTGCTGACACATGGTCCTCTACACAGTGAGAATTAATGTGCTTTTACCATCCAAATCCATCACCTCAGAGTTCACTCCACCCACCCAGCCGCCCACCCTCCCACACACACACACATGCACACACACATATACGCACACACAATTCAGTACTTCATTATATAATTTCCATTGACTTGGAGAGAATTAACTGAAGCTAAGATTGGTTAAAATTGTTGTTGTAAATCTGGAGTCCACACAAACAGTCTATATAAAAAGCCTTATTAGAAACCAAGAGACCACATGTTTGCACACATATTAGTTACAAGTCACAAGCATCCTAGGCAGCAAACTCTGTACTTTATCCTGAATGTCTCAAAGCTTGAATGTGAGGGGAAACAGAGGACCTGAACAGCAGTCTGTTTCCTTCTAGAGAATACATGTCCACGTGTGTAAATGGTTATAGTGATGAGCATGTTAAGAAGACATATTATGTAAAAATGAAGGAAAAATAAAAATTTATTATTTTTTGTGTTTATTATTTATTCATTATTATCTATGCCAAAAGTTATTTCTAAATAAAAATGAAAATAAAAAATCTAGTTCTATAAATTAATACCTTCTATAGTATGAGATAAAGGCTTAGAAGATTTAGAGAATGTGTGTGTTCTGTTAGTTAAATTGTGTGTTTCTGGTTTAGGGTCAAACCATTTTGAAATCTTCAGCTCTCTCATCCTCTGTAATGAAGCTCTTCTAATTAACCAGAGCACACATGCATTTAGGCCCCCCAGTGTGTGTGTTGTGTGTATGTGTGTGTGCATTTATTAAAAGGGTCACTTACATAATTTTGTTTTCATGCTGTTGGCTCTTTACGGCACATTAACACTCATTAATTGACATTCTCTCTCTCTCACTCACTTTCACTCTTTCTTTCTCTTTTTCATACACACACACACACACACACACACACACACACACACACACACACACACACACACACACACACACACACACACACACACACACACACACACGTACACACGTACACATGTGTAGCTTCATCGATGGGCCATAACATTAAAACCACTGACAGGTGATGTGAATATCAATGATTATCTTGTTGCAACTGCACTTGTGAGTAGCTTCGTTATATTAGGCAACAGGTGAACAGTCAGATCTCTAAAATGTTAGAAGCAAGAAAAAATGGGCAAGTATAAGACTCTGAGTCTCTACTGGAATGTTGTGGTTAGTACATATCAAAAGTGGTCCAGGAAAGGTAAACTAGTGAACTGGTGAAGACAGTCTCTTTGAGCAGGTTAATGCCCTCCAAATTCCACAGATTTCAATCCAGTTGAGCATTTGTTGGATCAAACTGGGCAAACAAATCTGATCTTGGAGGCCCCACTTCACACCTTACAAGACTAAAAAGGATCTGCTGCTCAGTGCCTTGCTGCCAGATGTCATTGACATAACAGAGATGTTTTGGTGGCACAAGGGGGACCTACAAACTACTTTTTTAATGGCTGATCTATGTACATAAATGCAAGATATCAACTCTGCTTAGGTTTTTATTTCAGGACCATGGACAGCAATTACAGTGCATAAGCTTCATTAGCTTTTGTTATTTAGTTTTGATATTTAGTTTTGATATGAGTCTCATCTTGCATTTACTTTCCATTTTAACTTTAATTTCCACCTTAACTACGTTCATTTCCTTTACATCAACCTTTAATGGTTCAGGTAGGATTCTTATTACGTAGGTTTTTCTTTTATAATAGATTTCTGTGGATAGTCCTTTTTACAAAGACAGAGATACAACTTTGGCTAAGTCAGCTGATTACAAGAAATGAATGTTATGCCAAATTCAGAACTTTAAAACTTTAATTAAGATAGAGATCTGTGGGAACTCAGAGGCAGCCAAGTGCTTAGAGTACCTGGAAGTACACGAGACTAATCATGGGTGTGCACGTATGGTAAAGCACTATCTCACCCCTTATCGCTCGATCAAGTTACAGGATATAGTATTAAGGTGCAGAAAGGTTTGATGTGTGTGTGTGTGTGCGCGCGCGCGCTTCTGACATTGAGAGTACTTACACAAACGCGTGGTAGAGCAGCGCCCATCCCCGGGGTCTCTCGAGTGCATCGTAGATGAGATTCTGGATGCGCCGTTTCCGGATGTTGTTCCTCTTCACGGGCCGCGTGTAACCTATAGGGGTTTTGGCCAAAAGGCCAAAGTTCTGCGAGCCCCGTTTAAATTCCGCTTGCCTCGCCGAGGAGGCGAGCAGCAGCGCGCCGTCCCGCTCGTGGCTCGTGCATGTCTCGAGCTCACCGGCCACCGCGTCTTTCCGTCGCTCGCATGAGTCCTGGGCGCCGTTAGCGCCATTTCTCGACCTGAGCCCCATGTTTACTGCTGTCGAGCGTCGGCGGCGCGCGTATGCAAGTGCATGATAAGGCGCATGCCATGATCCGAGCAGGAGGGCGCGAGCCCCTTTATTTGCGGTTGCTCATTCCAGGATCCCGATGAAGGAGAGCTGCGTGATGCGGATCGGCTGAGAACAGAAAAAGCGAACGCTTGTCAATCACCCCCGAACCCACACAGACAAGCAGACAGGCAGCTGAGCTGGGGGGGAAATACACCTTAATACTACACTACATTCGTGAGACTGCAACAAAGACAAAAAAAAAAAAAAACACTAACTCACACACAGCCGTAAGGAACAATGAGCCGAACGCGGAGACAAAGATCGGTATCACGAATATTGATTACCAACGTATAATACACAAAGACACACGCTGAACACACTACCGAGATCAAAACGCAGCCGCTCCCGACGAAGCATGTCTCTTGAATTTCACCTCCGTTACGCGCCACTAGTGCTGAAACAGACGCACGACAAGGAGGGATCGGTGGGAGAGGCGCGAGACATGGAAAGTCACGTGATACTCTTCTGACGTACGTTTCTATGTAGTCTAAGTCGCGTACGACTACTACAATTGAGACGGTTGTTCACGTTCTCTGCCGGGTTTTTCTGTGATGAATGGACAGAGGGGGTGGCTGACCCTTTCTAACATTGGCTGCTATTATAATTTGAAGTATAATAAAACATTATGAAGTCTGATGAGTTTGATGTCAGGGGAAGAAGGGATGTGCACCAAGTGATGCACCCATTAGACATAGCGCTCACTGTCCAAGTCTGTGGAGGCAGTGTTATGATCTGGAGTTCCTCCAGTTCGTCAGGTCTATGCTCAGCATAGTTATCTGACAACAAAGGGAAGGCAGCTGAATGTACCGAATCCGACCTATGCATTTTTTTTCACTGATGGGATGAGTATTTTCCCATGCCAAGATTCATTGGGTTTCAATTGTGAAAGAGTGGTTCTGAGCACCACTCTAAATTAGCCACCGCAGAGTCTTTACCTTAACCCATTTGAAAGTCTTTGCGATGTGCTGGAGAAGATTGTACAGTGTGGTTTGACTCTTCCATCATCAATACAAGATCTCAGGAATGTCTCCAGCACCTTATTGAATGCTTTGAAGAATTAAGGCAGTTCTGAAGGCAAAAGCGGGTCCAACCAAGTACTAGCAAGGTGTATGCAAGGTGGCTGATAAGTGTAGTGTATTTCAATTAACCCGTTGTTTAATCATGTGGAGAACTCCATGTGGCACATAAAAGACTTTCTAAGTCATTGTCTGTCATAAAAAAATTGAGGCTGACTCACAGACTGTGTGGGTTTTGGCAAAGATTAACAGATAAAAGCATAAATCTTTTTTTCAAACATAGGTGATTTGTTCTCCAGCAAAAAAAAATATATAAGATACACCAGACAGCAATAGCTTTCAGATGCATTCTTTCTCTTCCACTGTTACTCCATAAACTCCCCAGAGTTCCCCTCTACACACTCTTTTCACTTTGGGACATAATTAACACAGGTGGAAAAAGTGAGTTGAAACAACATGTAGGTTTGCCTCTCTTCAAGCTGTACTAATTTGTGCTGTGATCTGACCATCATGTTGCTTAGCACTCTATATTGCCATGTAAAAAAAATCTTATTTTTATCTCAAAGCTACTTTTGAGGGAACAAGCACAAGGAAAAGTAGATCCAAGAGACAACTAACAAAACGGGCAATCCAAAACAACCACAGGCATATACAGAAATAACAGTAATTCGCTTGATTTGGTTCTTGTTGAAATTGCATAAAATTAGCAATTTTAATATGTGTATTCTCTTCATTTTTTAAATAAAATACAATCACTTGAAGTGTATATTATTGCACTATTATCTTCTTCTTCTTCTTCCATCCTCATCTACCCTGTAGTCCAAGGTATTGAACTACAGTTCAAAATATCCCAGGTTCAAATCCCACAACCACCATAATGTCCCTGTTGGGCCCTTGAGCAAGGCCCTCAATTGCTCAGATAATAATCTCTAATAAGATAAATTGTAAGGTGCTCTGGATAAATCTGTCGGCCAAATGCCTAAATGTACCCCTGTCTATTGAGAATAGCCTGTTAATCTCACAGACTGGCAGCAGGAGAGCGTATTTGTGTGTGAGAGATACAGATGGAGGAAGATTTCATCAATATTTTATGATAATTTACACACTTCCTGAGTGTAACTTTGTCTTCTGTTTCATAACCTACACGCCTGTGTTGACTGGGTTATTCTAGGAAACTCACACTAAATAGAGAGATGCAGTCTCTGCTGTGGGAATATCTCGCTGCTCTCAAAGTAGGTGTGGTTCTAACACAAAGCAAGATAAGCTCATCTTTCACACCCACACATACTGTACACACACACACACTGCTCTGGGTTTTCTCACAATGGTTGACTGGTCTGTGCAGTTCACATATGTTTCATCACAGATATCTAACAGAAGATAGATAAGTTATACTGACTGGATCGTGTGTATATGTACTGTGTATATAGTGGAAAAGTTTATTTAGGCACAACAGGGTCTAGATAAAACACCGATCCCACTGTATACAAAATGTTATTGGATAAGGCAGATAAAATAACCTAAAATTCCTGGGACGTGGGGAAATCCAGAAATAATGAAAGACAAAATGAAATGCTAAAAGCATCAGTTCAGATCTGAACCACAGCCATGGAATTGGGAACAGGAAAGATGAATGTAAATAATTCAGATTGGCTGATTGCTCAGTGACATTACCATGTTTTATTCATCTGATGTTACAGTATCTCAATGACCCAGAAAACTACAGGAAAACTCCTGAAATCTTCTTTGAGATTCTTCCAGTGTTAACCTTAGATGGAGTTAAAGGGACTTCTGCTCACTGGTGTGAAATCAATAGAGAATAAAAAATAACTTCTTTAATATTGCAAAATACTACTGAATTCAAAGGCAGACTTCCTGATTGGCTTTCACTCTATCCCACACTATACCCCTTTCAACTCCTGATCCCTATGTGAAGGAACGCAAAAAATTCTGGAGACATTTGAATTACAAATTTGAATGAACAAAATTGGAGTATGTTTCACTCTTGATGTCACATATGTAAACATAAATAAACCTGACTTTGCAAATATGTCAAGGACGTACATTAATGTTTCTCAAGTTTGGAAGCCTCATGATTTTTACCGCTCACACAATCCTGCTTTTGATTTGCTTACGAAGTGTTGGTGAGCTAGTTCAGGTGTGTTTGATTATAGAAATTGCAGGGCCTGGAGCCTCTCACATTCTTCCTCTCTTTGTGTTTCTCACACAAGTGGGGGCACTTCAGGGTCATCCACAAAGTCTTTCGAGACAGGCTTCTCTTGTATTGAAAAAGGCCACGAAAGCTGCAACGGGCCATGGGTTGTAGTGTTGTCTTCTTTAGGGACAATGTTGGCAAGTTGTACAGCAACGCTTTTGCTGGGGTCAACTTCTAATTTCTGACAGCCAGAAATCACCCTGTAGAAAACAGAGAAAATGGGGGGTAGGGGTAAAATACTTTCTATGCTGCTAGATCTCAACATACCAAAAAGGTAAATAAAACCAGCATGACAGGCAGTATTGACAGAATCAGAAGTATACATCTAGACAAGAATCCTACATGACTGGCAGGATCCAGCAAAAAACTTAACTAGACTGGTTGGTCACATGTTAAACTTGCCGGATGACAAAATGCCACATTGATTAACACAGGATAGGGCTATATTATACAATTACACACAAATTAAAACATATTTATTTTTGCAGCATTTGAAGTTTTATTTGGAGAGTTTATTTTAACAACAAATTATTGTGAAACATTAACATTGTGGTGGTATCATTAAACCTGTTGTGATCGGATGCCCATCTAGTTTATTCTGCCTAGCTCCTCCATTTTCTGTCTATCTTTAATGGTATCTCTGATGTGGGCATGGTGTCTCTCTGGATGTTGGCTTTTGAAATAAATCAGCAAGAATTAAATTATATCTGTTGTTAGACCTTAGTTTATTTCCTGAGCCAATCTCCCACTGGCGCACACACAAACAAACTTGATGTGTTATGAAGCTACTGACACTGTTAGATCAGACTGTATTTGCAGGTGTTACTTGATTTGCAGGTGTTCAACATTATTCAAATACAAAAATAATGTTATTATTCAATTAAATATATAGTTTATTTATATATTAAATATAGTAAAATAATAAATAAATAAGCTAATAATAGATTACATAGGTATAAATTATTATATTATATTATATATTAATAAACATGGTAAAAATAGATATATATTAATATATTGTCAGAGTTTTCCAAAATGTTTTCCAGTCAATAACTGCTTTGAGTCATCTGATTACTATTTATTATTTAGGTAACTCAAACTTTTGATTGTGCAGAATAACAGTATACAGTTACGAGAGTGAAAACTAGCTTTATTTCTTTTTAAAATCCCCTGCTACAGCAATGCCCTTATCCCATCGCTTCACTAGTGCTTGGATACCATCTGAACCATGTTCGGTAATACCTGCTTCACATTTTAAACGTTCCCAGGAACACCTTTAATGGCCCAAACATGTGAAAATATTTTCGAGCAAGGTCAGAACTATATGTGGGATGTGGCAACAACTCTCAGCCAAGTTCCTATAATATGCAAGTGGTGAATGATTGTGTGTACAGTTCCCACAGACAAATCTTTTCTGCAAGTTTGCGACAAGTTATCTACCAATGTTCAAGGATCAGGCATTCTACTTGCTGAATGTTCACAGGAATAAATACCAAGGGCTCCAAGAGACTTTGGCCAGAATCGTCATTCATGTCAGTACAGCCTTTTATAAAACAAATGTTTCCTGCAGCTCATCATAAGAGTCTCAGCACTGCACTGCGCTTGAGGTCTTCAGCAAATGTCAAGAGTTTTATGCCTTTATTTATAAGAAATTTAATTGAAGTTCCGGTTTGACCTGAACACCCCTTATACATTTGAGTGAAGATGACTTATCTTGATCATTAAATTAAAGGCAACCAACCAAAGCAGATAATTAAAAAGAAACACAAACATTGCTTAAAAAAGAAATTATTAAAGATAATATGGGGAAAAAAACATGAACCCTGTATTTCATAATGAAAAGAAAATAAAAACATAGCATAAGAAAGAAATTTGGTAATCATGTGAAATCTAGAATCAAATCAGTTATAACCTCCTCTGTCAAAATAATAATAATATCCTGGAGCCTATCCTAGGAGGCTTACGGCAAGCCAGGGTGCCAATCCATCACAGGGCACATATACTCACACTACGGGCAATTGGGGAACACCAATTAGCCTAATCTGCAGGTCTTTGGACTGTGGGAAGAAACCGGAGTACCCGGAGGAAACCCACCATGCACACAGAGACGGGAATCGAGTCTGGCCGGGAATCGAATCTGGACGTTCAGGCGACATTGATAACCACTACACCACCTGCCACCTACCAAGAATACTCACTCACTCATCATCTATACCGCTTAATCCTGTATTCAGGGTTACAGGGAGCCTGGAGCCTATCCAAGGAGACTTAGGGCACAAGGCAGGGTACACCCAGGACAAGTGGTCAATCCATCGTAGGGCACACACATACATACACTCACACACTTATTCACACACTACGGCCAATTTGGGAATGCCAATTAACCTAACCTACATGACTTTGTACTGTGGGAAAAAACCGAAGTACCCGGAGGAAACTGACCAAGCATGGGGAGAACATGCAACCATGCACACAGAGACGGGAATCGAACCTGGCCGGGAATCGAACCCGGACCCTGGAGGTGCAAGGCGACAGTGCTAACCACTACACCACCGTGCCGCCTACCAAGAATAATATTATTTAAAAAAATGAGAAAAAACAACACAGATAATTCTGCAAAGAACACATTTGACAACTCAGACATTCTTTTTTAATTAAGTGCGTTGGAAGAATGTTGGAAGGAATTGTATTTAGTGGGTAAGTAGTAGGATTGTAGGACGTAAGATTGTAAGATGACTTGCAGGATGACTTGCAGGATCTCTCTGTGGCTAGATTAGAAAATTATGTCAGTGAAAGAGAAAGGAAACCGTGAATGCGCGGTGTAGGAGTTAGAGTAGGAGTGAAGTCTTCAGCAGTTAGGGAGGATGTAGCAGCACGAGGTGACAGGTTAAGTAGTGAAGACAATATGTTATGGAGCTTGTTTGGCTTGTGCAGAAATTTCCAACTTTTCTTGTAGATGTCAGTCTTAGCAAAGGTCAGAAAACATGATAAGAGACAAGATCTGTGTTGAGTTGAGATTTCCTCCACTTTTTCTCTGATTGCTGTTCAACACATCTATAACAAGGAATGAGATAATCTTCCAGGGTTAAAAATTTTAAGAAAATCGAGGGAAGAAAAACTCCATTGATAAGGAAAGTGAGAGTGGAAATATGTTGTGGCTAAACCCAGTTGTAGGGAGAAAGTATAGTCAGGGTTCAATGATGGGGGCAGGAAGTTATGGAGCAATGGGAAATAGAGTGGAGGTTCAGGATAAAGAGAAATACTGATAACTGATTTTAGGCAGGGAAGTGGGGGTGGTGGTAAAGGATAGCAAGTGATGATCGAAGCTAGGACGTAGGGTAGCACTGATGTCTGTAGATGGACAGGGGTGACCAGGAAGGAGAAGAGGTCCAGGACATTTCCTCCCTTGATGATAAATGTCAGGGAAAAAGAAGTTAGAAGTGGGAGAAGGCAGGAGGACAGAAGCTTATAGTAGGAGAGGGTGGCTCCAAGGCTCCAAGGACAGTGAGAGGGGTGTTGTCAGTAGGGAAAAGACTTATGAGCGTTTCTACATACACATGAATACATGCAGAAGTCCTTGACGACCTTAAACATGCACACACAAATGCAAAGCCCCAGTACAGATACTAGGATCTCTAGTGACACCAAGTCAGTTGACTGAAGCCATCCAACTGTATAAAGAGCAGAACTGTGTACACAGAAACCTGCTTGTTGTCTTCCCCATACCAAGCACCAACCACAGCATACTGCCGAAAAAAGTTTCCATAGGCTGCAGCATTTTGTGGGACAGGACCCCTGATTAACAAGTATTTCTTCATCCCTATTAACCCATCTTTGTCTCTTCTATTCTTTCCAGAGTGCCAGAGATGACTAGAATGGAGCTTAGTATATAGATCTTCTGGGGCTGACACATGCAGTCAGACTGTCTCAAAAGAGGAGTGATCAATTATTCTCAGGATCCATGTTTATGGCTCAAAGGAAGGTAATTTGATTGGACAAGATCTGTACATTTAGCAACATACTTAGGACTGTTTAAGTCCCCAATAGTAAGGTGGTGTAAAGCTTTGCAGTCTTAGCATCAGGACTACAGTAAATGTTTTGAGCCAAGACACAGTAGTATATGTCCAAATCTACAGCAGTATGCTTTATCAGCATTACAGCTGTGATTGGCATTAACAGTTAAAAGTCAATAATTTGTGTGTGTTAAAAGCAGATATAAAGTGTCTGTCAGGCACGCTGAGTAATGAAGAGAGAAACGGAAGAGGAGCAGGACCCAAGCGCAGATTTACAGCACAAAAGGGGCGTGGCTTAGACGAGTTTTGGACGAAGGGGGCGTGGCGCGCTGGCCGTTGAGCACTTCCGTGTTCGGGGGGGAAATCCTGGTGACGTAGTACACAGCCGGTGCAATGGGTCGGAAAGCCAGTTAAATCAGTCGGTGATGCGTGTGACAAAAAGGGAGCGAGCAGACACGTTGTCGTGAGCCAGAGCGAGAGTTCAAAGCCAGTGAGTCAGTCAGCGATGCGAATAATCCAAAGGGGGAGCGAGCAGAGACGTAAACGTGAAACGAAGCGAGAGGTCAAAACCAGCGGGAAAACAAACCGCGATCAAGATCCAAAAACGAGAGGCTAGAAGCGAATACCGAGAACAAGCGAGGTCGAGAACGGAAACAACTAACACGGAAAAGAAACGCGAGAAAACTGGGCTCTGAAGGCACGCAGTAATCTGGCAGCGAGACAGCGTTCTGCGCTTCCTTAAATGCCGGAAGAAATTAGTTGTGAATGGGATGCCGGTGTGTAAAGGGGCGGGGTGTGTGTGAGAAAGCATGACAGCGT
>JAAGKR010003734.1:43983-70408 GCA_011419295.1 Clarias macrocephalus
ATACTTAGGACTGTTTAAGTCCCCAATAGTAAGGTGGTGTAAAGCTTTGCAGTCTTAGCATCAGGACTACAGTAAATGTTTTGAGCCAAGACACAGTAGTATATGTCCAAATCTACAGCAGTATGCTTTATCAGCATTACAGCTGTGATTGGCATTAACAGTTAAAAGTCAATAATTTGTGTGTGTTAAAAGCAGATATAAAGTGTCTTTCATAAAAGACCACTTTTTTGCTGTCCATCACGACAGGTAGATGAATGCATGCCTTATCTGTTAGCATACTACATTTGTGTTAGGGTTCAGAATGACACACTATCCTCATAACCAGCATTGTTTCAAATATTTTGGTGCTGGAGCATATTGATAACCTATCAATCTATCTTGCCTTGCAAATTGCCCTGGTCAATCCAATGACAACTCTCAAGTGTAATGTGGAAGTGACAGTTCATCTGGCTGATCACTAAACAAATGTTGTGTGCTTTGGGAGCACTATAATGATGGTTCATTTTCTAAAGTCAGGTGAGTCTGTTGAATAAACAAAATAACTCTATAGGTATACTTTAATGTACTTTACGTCAGTAGACTATCTAAAAATTCTCACTTTTGAACAATTACAATATAGTGCTTACACTTCACAGTTAAAAATATTTAATTGTGCTTTATATCAGCCCATATGCACAGTGGTGAGTTTAAACCTTGTCCACAGCAAAGAGCAGAATCGCATTTGAATTATTCTGGTAATCATTAAAACACAAAATTGGCACTTACAGTATTATGTTTATTATGCACTTATTCATTGTTACAAGCCCTTGTGGCAACTTTGATATGGACCTCTCCTATACTTTGACCAAAATGGACAAAAAGAATTAAAAGAAAGTCAGGCCACAGACAGGAAGTGAACCAGCTTGCACAGTGGTATAGAGACAACATTATCATAATATTGATTAGAAAAAGGGTTAAGGTTACGGCTAAGGTTAGATGATTGTTGACTTTGTAAACTACTCATCAGTGTATATCAAAGGATCAAAAGAACAACTGTGGAGATAGTTAAAAGCTCCACATTTGCTGGGGTACACATTACAGAGGACTTGTTTTGGACTATCAAAACCATTGCACAATAACTGCATCCACAAAACCACCTGCACTGCAGGCAACCCCTCCCACCTTGCATTTATATACCATCTGGCGGAAATTGCTGGGGGGTGGGGGGTGGGGGGACTTGGGGGTTAAAGCCAAGTCTATGAGGCCAAGCACTACCAGCGACCTCCAAGCGCAGTCCAAGATGGAGACCAATGGTTCTTCCATGACTTCTCTCAAGTAGCTCAAAATGAAAACTGACAATACAGACTCCTACGTAGTGTACAGTATATGCAGCCCAAGATAAAGGCAAATGGCACAGCCTCCCTGTGCAGGCCAAGATGGATGCCAAAGGCATGAAACCCTCTCCCATTTTGATTGAAACAGGAAGCCTACTTGGTTGTCTGAGAACATGACTCAACCTCTTTTCTTGGCTACTGTGTTGTTCAGCCTGTTGGCAATGCAGGGGACTTTCTTTGCCTCCAAGGGTCTCCACCCTCTTGCTTCACAGAAAACTTCACTTACAGTACAGTATCCTCATTCAGCACTGGGCACCCCAAATGGCTCTGCAGGAACTAACACCCAGGTTTTTTACTTTTTTCCACTTTGGGAGCAGCAGATAATGGATGGGTTTCGTCATGATAATGCCAGGATGGGAACTGCAGTTATAGCGCCTTCCTGGTAATATCGTGAAAAAAACCCTCAATTAATGCATGACTTGCCCCTGATAAACCCCAGCTGTGTTACAGTGTGGCTTATAGAGTTGTCTATTTAGTTCAGTTTTTGATAAATGTCCTTGATTTGTCATGCATAAACCATGTCTGGGCCTTGTTTTGTGAGAGAACCAGAGGAACAGGTCTCAAACTCCATGCATCATGGACTACAAATATGGCCGCCAGAAACTACAACACCCAACATGCATGCACATGGTCTCGTTCTGATTGAACCCACCTGTTCCTCACTTCCCACAATTACAAAGGTCACTCAAAAACATTGCAACAGTGTAAAGTATTATTTAGTACCTTCCCGTCTAAATTTACCAAGCCTTGGATTTGCATTTTGGATATTCGGCTTTTGACCACGGTTTTGTATAAGGATTTTGAGTTTTGCCCTGACCTTACCATTGTTGTTTGTACCTCGCCTGATCTTGCCTGTTTTTTGACCTTGCCTATTAGATTACAGTTTTGGAATTTGTTGGTGATTAGCAATAAACCTCTGCTGTTACACGCATTTGCATCCGTCTCTACCCTCATTCCTAACACATCATAATACACCTTTATCCATGTTTATAAAATTAGATTAAATATAAACTTATAGATTAAAAACTAATATAAAACAGATAATAATAATAATAATAATAATAATAATAATAATAATAATAATAATATGGAATATATTATTACCTGCCCTTTTCTTTCAAGGCCTCTGAAGTCCCATTTCCATTGCTGTCATAACTGGGCAGTTTAAGGAAAGGTTTTTTTGCTTTTACCTCTCCATGCAACTAAACAAGCAAAACATGTACCACATTTGCCATTAGTCACAAAACATTTCCAGTTGAATTATTTGGATTAAAAACACTATATTCCATATATATAAGTTTGTCAATACCTCTAACTAGGTGTGTTCTACTGGACCATGCAAAATGAACAAAAAGTTTAAAGAACAGCTCACCAAAGGCAAGCACTGACTGAAGCACTACCATATTTCCATACAAACAAAATAATATTGAAGCTGCCAATTCATAGAAGTGAATAATCATTCATTTAATCATTTAATTAATATAGTTAAAAGCCCTATATTCATTAATAAGGTTTTTCATTGTTCAAAACATGTTCATCTTTATTAAAAGAAAATCATCTATAATATTATGCAGTGATTTTTATGAAATGCCTTTTAAAAGACCTCAGTTTGACTCAAAGAAGCACTGCATGTGCGTCCGTGCTTATAATAGATTCTGATAAATAAAAAAAATTAAAAACATTTCTGATTTAACAAATCAAAACTGAATTAAATTTGTTAGAATATTTGGTTGTAAACCCCACTAACCTGGGGTGCTAACCTGGTAATTCATTACATTCAGGTAGTCAGCTGACTTAGTTGGTCAGCCTAGACTTGACCAACTAAAGCAACCCCAGATCATAACACTGCTTCCAGAGGCTTGTATAGGACTATGCATGATGGGTACATCGCTTCATACGCTCCCCTGATGCACTCATCACTCTGGAACAGACTCGTCCAAACTAATCAGAAAACATGACCTTTCTCCATTTCTCCAAAGTCAGATGATACAGATAATGACTGAGGATGCTGATTATTTGCAATCAAGGCTAAACTAATAGTGGCTTCCACAGATTTCCACTAATAGTGGCTTGCCGGACTTGTTTGTCTGGCGAATTCCATGGGCGGTCAGTCGGATTGAGATCTGGTTAAATTGGAGGCCAGATCAACAACCTTGAAGTCTCTGTCTGATGTCTGATGTATACTGGGTATATCCCACCCACTACAGCTGCCATTGTAATGAGATATTGTAACTACAGTACTGTGAAAGGGGCCAAATTGTGATGTCCAGACAACTGGGTCAGAGCAAATCCAAAAAAAGTTTAGCTCTTTTGGAATGTTCCTGGTCTGCAGTGGTCAGGATATATCAAAAATGGTCCAAGGAAAGAAAACCAGTGAACTAAGGACAATATTATGGGCAGCCAAGGTCAACTGATGCATATGGGGAGTAAAGGCTGGACAATAGCTCAAATTGTTGAGAAGATTAATGCTGGTTACAACAGAACACACAGTGCCCTACTGTTTCAGTGGCAAAAGGGGGGACCTACTTAGTATTAGGTGGGTGGTCATAAGGTTATGGTTGATTGGTATAGGAATAAAAGATTCTTTCAAGTACCTTGAGCATGG
The DNA here is from genome assembly GCA_011419295.1 of Clarias macrocephalus. Classification (NCBI taxonomy): domain Eukaryota; kingdom Metazoa; phylum Chordata; class Actinopteri; order Siluriformes; family Clariidae; genus Clarias; species Clarias macrocephalus. Next base: position 47,962 of record JAAGKR010003734.1, read on the forward strand.
TGATAAGCAGGTGGCCAGTAGTTTGAGATCTCTGTGCTGTGCTGCTGTCTGGTTTAACTTCAGCAGGCAAAACTAATTGGAACACCTGCAAAAAACTCCACAAATTACACAAACACACACACACATATTATCAATTCAAAAGATTCTTTAACAACAGACATTAAAAAAAAACAATCAGGAAAAGTAATTAACAGGGTAAACCAACTGAGGGTATATATGTGTATTAGATCACATGTGTTGTGAGTTATCTATGCTGTTAATTTAATTTATTCAAATTTGTTTGGGCAGCTCCTCAAGATGATTTAAGCTGATACCGCTGGATACTAAGCAATTATCAAAACAACAAAAGTCAGACTACTTTGTGTACTTTGTGTGCCTGAGGTAGCGCAGCATTTTAGCTGCATTGCTGCTTGCTGTAATGTATAAAGCATATACTGTATTGAGGAGGCAAAAATGGGGATGTGAATGTTTTAAAATAAATAAATAGATATAATTGGTAGGCACAGAACAATGACTATCCAAGTTTGGGGGAAAATGCCAGCAGCCATTTGGGAACCAACAGCAACAGATCTTAATAGTGAGTTGACAGAAATGCCTTGAAAAGAGCCAGAAAGCATGCACATTACTTTATAGGGCATTATTATAATTGCTGCCTATTTATCCCACTGCATTAACACTTCAGTAAAGTGTTTTTCTTCAATTGTGATAAACTACAGAGCCATAGCACAAGCCAAATTTATCTGAACCAAATAGATCCTACCCATTGTAGGATAATTTTTGTGCTTAACAGTTTTCAACACAAAACCATTCTACATATAATTTCATGTTGTAAAACATTGAGTCATAAATGTTATTAGGGAGTATTCTACAGAATTCATAAATTGACTAAAGTAAAACTAGGCTATATGATGAGTCAAAATACAGTATTATGGTATTAAAAATTATCCTAGATTAATAAAAATGTCACAATTTGTCAAGAAAGACAATATGAGAAAAAAAACATGTTAAATATCAGCATTTCTTTTGTATCTTTGTGAGTACTTTTCCTAATAAAAACAGAACACAGCCAAAGATGCTATAAGCTTGATTACAAGCTGGAATTCATCCTTTACTCTAATTTATGTTTGGGTAAGTCACTAGTAAGACACCAGCAACCAAGGTAAGGTACAAGAGTTTTAAAAGAACAAAATAACTGTCATGAGTCATATATATAAAAATATATATATTTTTGTAGTTTTTTCTTTGTATGAGTTCATCTACAGGTCAGAGGCTTGACGCCAGATCATCTGTAAAGGTCTAGCACTATTAACTACAGTCTTCTTGGAAGTACAGCCCCCACATGTATTGACCAGGTGTGTGTGTTTTTCTGTGTGTGTCTGTGTGTGGGGGGGGTGTTAATGTCTTTCTGTCAGAGCGATAGAAAGATAAAGAGAAAGAGAGGGAGAGAGAGAGATTCAAAACACCTTGAACTCTGACCTGTCACTGTAAAAGTCATCCACACACACACACACATACACACACACACAGAAATACACACTGAAATGTTCAGGAGTAAGGAAGGCAATATGCTTTAACAACCACCAAACCTGCAACCCATTAAACTAATCAAAGAAAATGTGAGAGAGAGGGGTAAGAGAAAAAGCAAACAGAATGATAGAGGAGGGGCAGAATAAGTTTGTGTGTGTGTGTGTATAGAATTTGTTGTGTGTGAGTATGATATGGCAGGTGTGAAAAAATGTAAAGTGAGAATGCTTTCACAAATATATCTTACCAATATATCAAACAAAAGAAAAATGTAAGTAAACTCAATATTTGGTGTGAATACCCTTTGGTTTTAAACCAGCATTAATTCTTAAACCTGCACACTTGCGCAAGGTCAGGGATTTCATAGTATCAGAGTTAGGAGTATGTTTAACCAATTATACCAAGCAGGTTGTAATAATAATCAATTTCATATGTAGGTTGACATACAGTCATTAACTGAAAGAGAAACAGCTGTGTAGGAGGCTTAAAACTGGGTGTGGAACAGCCAAACTCTGCTACTATGGTGAGGTTGTAGAAGCCAAGTTTCATGTCACAGGTCACACACCATGTCAAGACTGAGCACAGTAACAAAATGCAAGACACTGCATCAGCTAGATCCTACTCAAGCAAGGATTTTTCAAAGCAGACTGGGGTTTTGAGATGTACTGTTCAAGCTATTTGAAAGAAAGATAAAGAAACTGGTAATTTTAAGGACCCTTGATGCAGTGGTCAACGCAGGAAACTTAATACAGCAGATAAAACACACATCATGCTTACTTTCCTTCAACATTGGAACTGGGACCCAGTTAAACCCATCTACTACTGTCCAGAAAAGTGTGAAGCTAGAAGTGGTCTTCATGGAAGAATTGTGGCCCAAAAGCCAAACCTCCAACTTGGAAACAAAGCTAAGACACTCATCTATGCACAAAACTAAAGGAATTGGGGTACTGCCCATGGCAGCAGGTGCTCTGTACTGATGGTTTGTTTGTCGAATACTGGAGAGAAGTACACTAATGAGTGCCTGCAGGCAACAGTGAAGTATTGTGGATGTTCCTGGCAAGTTTAGGGCTGCAATTCTGCAAATGGAGTTGTAGATTTTCGTCAAGATTTGGTGTCTTGAATGCTGACAAATACAGGCAGATACTTATCCATCATGCAATACCATCAGGGAAGGATTTGATTGGCTACATTAGCTGACATTAAAAACTATCTTCTTAGAGAAGAAAAACAAGTACTGGTTTGCCTCCCACAGAGTCCTGATTTCACCATCATTGAGTATGTCTGGGATTACAGTCGTGGCCAAAAGTTTTGAAAATTACATAAATATTGGAAATTGGAAACGTTGCTGCTTAAGTTTTTATAATAGCAATTTGCATATACTCCAGAATGTTATGAAGCGTGATCAGATGAATTGCATATTCCTTCTTTGCCATGCAAATTAACTTAATCCCGAAAAAACCTTTCCAGTGTATTTCATTGCTGACATTATAGGACCTGCTGAGATCATTTTAGTAATCGTCTTGTTAAGTCAGGTGAGAATGTTGACGAGCACAAGGCTGGAGGTCATTATGTCAGGCTGATTGGGTTAGAATGGCAGACTTGACATATTAGAAGGAGGGTGATGCTTGAAATCATTGTTCTTTCATTGTTAACTATGGTGACCTGCAAAGAAACGCGTGCAGCCATCATTGCATTGCATAAAAATGGCTTCACAGGCAAAGGATATTGTGACTACTAAGATTGCACCTAAGTCAACAATTTATAGGATCATCAAGAACTTCAAGGAAAGAGGTTCAATTCTTGTTAAGAAGGCTTCAGGGCGTCCAAGAAAGTCCAGCAAGCGCCAGGATCGTTTCCTAAAGAGGATTCAGCTGCGGGATCGGAGTGCCACCAGTGCAGAGCTTGCTCAGGAATGGCAGCAGGCAGGTGTGAGCGTAGCTGCATGCACAGTGAGGCGAAGACTTTTGGAAGATGGCCTGGTGTCAAGAAGGGCAACAAAGAAGCCACTTCTCTCCAAAAAAAAACATCAGGGACAGATTGATCTTCTGGAAAAAGTAAGGCGAGTGGCCTGCTGAGGACTGGGGTAAAGTCATGTTCTCTGATGAAGCCTCTTTCCGATTCTTTGGGGCATCTGGAAAAAGGCTTATCCGGAGAAGAAAAGGTGAGCGCTACCATGAGTCCTGTGTCATGCCAACAGTAAAGCATCCTGAGACCATTCATGTGTGGGGTTGCTTCTCATCCAAGGGAGTGGGCTCATTCACAATTTTGCCCAAAAACACAGCCATGAATAAAGAATGGTATCAAAACAGCAACTTCTTCCAACAATCCAACAACAGTTTGGTGAAGAACAAAGCATTTTCCAGCACGATGGAGCACCGTGCCATAAGGCAAAAGTGATAACTAAGTGGCTCTGGGACAAAAACATTGAAATTTTGGGTCCATGGCCTGAAAACTCTCCAGATCTTAATCCCATTGAGAACTTGTGGTCAATCCTCAAGAGGCGGGTGGACAAACAAAAACCCACTAATTCTGACAAACTCCAAGAAGTGATTATGAAAGAATGGGTTGCTATCAGTCAGGATTTGGCCCAGAAGTTGATTGAGAGCAACCCAGTCGAATTACAGAGGTCCTGAAATAGAAGGGCCAACACTGCAAATACTGTCATGTATTTGTCCATAAAAGCCTTTGAAATGTATGAAGTGCTTGTAATTATATTTCAGTACATCACAGAAACAACTGAAACAAAGATCTAAAAGCAGTTTAGCAGCAAACTTTACAACTGTACATGAAGAGCCAGAAGGATTTGTGGCAGCCTACATTCACAGAAGATCATTTTCCAGCAGGACTTCGCACCAGCTCACACTGCCAAAAGTACTAATACCTGGTTTAAGTACCATGGCATCTTAGTGCTTCATTGGCCAGAAAACTCGCTCAACCCCAGAGAAGAGGAGGATGCTAGACACCGGACCCAACAACACAGAAGAGCTGAAGTCTGCAGAGCAACCTGGGCTTCCATAACACCTCAGCAGTGCCACAGACTGATCGCCTCCATGACATACCGCATTGCTGCAGTATGCGTATATCAAAACTTGTTTTGCTTGTTTAAAAAGTTTACATTCATTAAACAATTTTACTTGTCTTGCAAAATGCTCGGAGACCAAGTTACCGACAATCCAAGGTTCCACTGTCTATATAAAGCAAAGTGAGAATTTTCCGGAAATGTGCCATTAACGACAACACAATGTCACATTTCTGCAAAATCCTCAAATGAAGGCAAAAGCATGTGGCATTAGAGAGGTTCCTTGTTAAAGTCGCACAAAAAGAAAAAGATCCAGTGAGCCGACAAAGACTCTATCAGAGAGCAGTGATTCCATTAGTGTGTGTGTGTGTATGTATGTGTGTGTGAAACACAATACCCCCCCCACACACACACACACACACACACACATCTTTTCTCTCTATCGTCTCCTTCACACCAGCTACAATTAACTGGAGTCGTTTTAAGACTAAGTGTAATTCTTTTCCAATCGTCTTTTCGATTTCTCATCTATAATTCACTCTGCGATTACCAAACAGCACATGCATTTGGCTGGCGACAAAAGAAGTGCGTCTTAGTGTAAAGAAGGCATAGGATACTCAACCTTCTAATTTTTTTTATGTTAGGCAGAGAGTTCTGTACAGTAAGACAGGCAGACATGTACATGGGCTTCAACCTAAAATAATAATATCACTGATAACATTAAAGCTGATCAGCTTATTTTTAGCTTAAATCTTTTAACTATTTCTACAAACTCTTTTACCATGAATAACTATATAAGATATATGTGTGTTTGTTTCTGCAAGTGAGGCAATAGCCCACCTTTCCTTTGACAATCACCCTCACATATGTGGGCTGAACATCGACATCCAGCAAGGAGGTGTCCAAATGCCTGCAACCACACAGTACAGACATAATATAAAACATACCTTCCCCTAAGGTGTATGATATTGTAAGAAGTGGTCTGTGTGTGTGTGTGTGTGTGTGTGTGTGTGTGTGTGTGTGCGTGCGTGTGTGTATGGGTGTGTGTGTGTGTGCGTGTGTGCGCATACCTGTATACATGCAGATCGAGAAGCACACAGCTGTTCTCTTCATTTTCGCATAGAGTAAAGTCCAACCTAAAGGGGCAACAACGATGTGTACAATGCATAAGAGCTGGAATGTATACAATGGGTGTAGGTGTGTGCTAGCAGACATACTTTGGTTCATTGACGTTCAGCACTCTTCCATCGGATGTGATAAGAGTCCTGGAGGGCTTATCCTTCTTCTTTTTCTCTCTATAATAAGATAGCACGGAAGGCTGAGTGAGCACATATCCATACTGTAGATATTTGAACTTAAATGCAAACTCCCAAACATACACTCACTGGTCAGTTTAACAGGAACAATTGCAGCCCAAGTACACATTTATGCAGTTATCCAACAATTCAAACAAATAGCAGTAGCACAATGCTTTTAAAAAACGCAGATGCAGATCAAGAACTTCAGGTAATGTTCACATCACACATCAGAATGGGGGAATGTGATCTGTGTTACAGAAACTGCTGATCTCCTGGGATTTTAACTCAGCAATATACTCATATACTCATTCATGACTTTAAATTGGTGGGAGTGAAAATCTAAAAGAATATAGCATAGAATTTTACACTAACCGAGATATGTGTGTCACTGAGACATGTGAGACATCGGAAGATCGAGTAAGTCAAATACGCACTCAGCCAAGAACAAACACCTGAGGCTATTGTGTTTGTCTGTTGTTGTAGCCCACTTTCAAATATGGGTAAAATAGAACTAGAAGTAGAAGCCAGAGAGGCATAATGCATCTCTTCCCTCTATTCCCTTCTTCTTGTACCCTCATGAGCTCACTTAGGTTTGTTTGCAGTCAAGTGACTAATTGCTTTACTTCCTAAAGTCCTAATGTTTCTGTTTTATTTGGCTCTCCCTTTTAGTTGTGCTGTCAAAGTCCCCCCCCTCCCCCCGCCCCCAGGGAGTCTGTCTTCATCATTGTAACCTCATTAGTGAAAAACTGACATTTTTATTTTAGCTGGAATTTTTATTTCTGTAAAGCTGCTTTGTCACATGTTTCATGGTTAAAAATGTTTATTCAAATAAAATAAAACTCAATTGAATTGAATTGAAATACCTGACTCTCTCTTTTGCTCTCCTTTTCTCCTCTAGATGGCGATGTGCCTCCAGTCTTGACTCTGGAGTAAAGGCACATGGCTCTCCCCAAAACCTGCTCTCTTCATCCTCTGAATTTGAATTCTGATTTTGATGACACTCAGGATCTGCGTCTTGGTTCCTGTTCTTCTTGGTTATATGAGAGCTAAAAAATATATATATGCAAGGCATTATGCCACAAATACACACCACTGTTACAGGCTGTTTTCAGTTATTAACAATAAGTAATACCAATATCACTGCAGTTGGTCAATCTATTCAGGAAGCCTTATCTTCAAGTGGCTGTAATCATGCTAAGAAAAAACTCTAACTTATGGTGGAAACAGTACACTACAAACTGTATATACATAGTATCTACAGTATATTTATGTGCAGTTTATCTGTTTTTTTTTATATCTGTGCAATATTATTATTTTTCAGTATTTTTTCCTTCTTTTTACTTATTGTATTTTTATGGTATTCCTATTGGCACATTCCAACCTATCTAACTTCTATCTTATCTTATCATGTTACAAATGATTTTGTTAGCAACAATTTGAATCTTAGTATCTGGGCATGTTCCAATTTTGCTTTAATAATAGTGTACAGTACACCTAACCACAGACTCCACAAGTTAAAATCAAATTCATATTAAATCAAACACGTCAGTGTCATCTGAACATGTGATGCAATAGAAAGGATAAGATTCATTTAAATAATCTGACTTTTTGTTCAAAGTACAGTAATTAACACAGTCTATATAAAAAATTTGCCAATGTGGTCTCAGACTTGTGGACTCTAATGTACATACCAGGTGTTCAGTCAATAATCTATAAATTAATAAATGTTTTGACAATTAATAAATTTGTTTCTGATTTGCTATAGACATTCCAAATTCACCAAATCCCCAATTGGAATAAACTAATTAATTATGATGTCTGAATGCATTCCACTCTCATGCAGAAGTTCTTGTTTAGTTGTTTCCGTGGTTGTAATACAGAAATATTAAGGGTTACATTTGTTGCCCCTGCAGCCACTGATGTATAAAGTACTTATTATTTGGTTAACAGTAAGAGTAGCATTACCATGCTTTGCCATAGTCCTCAAAGTCAGCATTGTTCTTGTGCCTTTATATATTACACAACCACAGAATCACAAAAAAAAACAGAATACTGTCTGTGATCGTTCTAAGAAAAGCAGTGACAGACAAAAATAGTGCTATTAGAGACTAAATCTTTACAGTTTTAATATTCAATTTATGTACTGTATGTGTTTGTCCTCAATGTAAGGGACTACCACCAGAGGTCGCTGTGTGCACATGTTTGTTTTTGTTTGTAGTTTTTGTTAGTTGACTCAGTTTCCTAGAAGGCATCTCGGTCAGGTGATGCAGGTGCTCACCTGAACCGAGGTAGCTCATCATTAGGATTGTTATAAATAGCTGGTTGTTCTGGGAAACTGGGTCGAGCATTAATCCTGTCAGTGGACATTTGTTTTGTTTTGTTTTGTTTTTATTTATGTTTGTTTAGCTGGGCTCTGTAGTGTTTGGTGATTTGTATAATGTGTAAGTGTGTCTTTTTGCTGTATTTTATGTATTTGTGGTGTGTACTGTGTGGTGTGTCTCCAGTGTGCTCCCCTAGCCTCCTGTGTGCTCCCTTAGCCTCTAGTAGTCCTGTCCCGTTCAGTCCTAAGCTCTTGTCAGTCCTATAGGGGCTGAAATGCTTATGTAGTCTGAAATGCTAAAAGAGACTGTAAACGTTTCGAGAAACTGTGTATGTATGTGTGTTTGTTCAGAGCCCATGACTGTAGGTTTGTTCCTTTTTGTCAATTAAAGACTTATGTTTAAAAACTACCCCTCTGCGCCTATACTTGCCTTCTCTCCCCACGGCAATAACATCCGCCCGAACTGCCTGTCATACCAGTTCATGACACTCAACCCCTTCATAAGTTGTTTGCTGCTTACTACAGGTTTCCTGTTGACTGTCATGCGTAACACTGATGTGTATTAGGTAATCATTTAATTATGCTGCCAGGAAAATAGCTAGGTTAACAAACTAATTTATACATTCATCATCTATACTGTTTATCCTATACAGGAGCCTATACATTGAGCACAAAGGATACATTGAGCACAAAGTGGGGTACACACTGGACTGGGTGCCAATACGTCGTAGGGTGCGCACACACAAACACACACATGCAATAGGATATTAAACCTGCAGCGTAGTGACAGCTCCTTTGCAATTGCATTTCAGTTAGTATGAGTTGTTGCTGTTCAAAAGCAGTTTTTGGAGAAACTCCAAAGATTCACTGATGAGGATTGACATAATATATAATGAAAAACACACAATGTGAAACACACATATGCATGCACAAAGATACACAGCCCGGGGTTTTCAACTTTATATTGTGTGTATAATACATCATACTCACTGCTTCCTCAAGAGATGGTTGTGATCTAAATCCTCTGGGTTGCAGTTTGTGGTCATTTTTATCCCCTCCTCTTTCTGTTTTGTTCTCTTTTTCACATATTCAGCCTCTTGATCTAAGACACACTTCTTCAGGTCATCAAAGTTTTGCAGGGCCTGTATCCGCTCGGCTCGCCGTATTGCTGTGCCATCTAACCACTGTACGGAATAAAGGATCACCATGTGATGGCCGATAGGCATGCAAACATGATTTGTATTGAATCATCTTTTAATACTGATGTTAAAATGCTATTTTGTAATACACAGTATTTTATTATATTTTATTATTTTGTCAGCTAGCAAAATAACTAAAATTGTTCTATGTATAGCTGACAGGAACCTACATGAGTTTGTCACTCAGAAAACCTATTGAGTTACATCTAGCTAGCAAAAGCAAGTGTTTTGTGAGTTGTTTTTTTTTTTAAGTTAAGTTCAGCCTTTATATGTCAAATATACATTACTGCACAGTGAAATTCTTTATTCTTCACATATCCCAGCTTCTTGTTAATAATCTGAGGTGTGGGCGCAGGGTCAGCCATTACACTGTGCCCCTGGAACAAAAAGGGTTAAGAGCCTTGCTCAAGAGCCCAACAGCGGCAACCTGGTGGAGTTGGGGCTCAAACTGCCTACCTTCCGATCAGTAACTTAGAGCCTTACCATATTAAACAATCTGCTTTTAAAGGTGGATAGTTGTTTTTGAAAGCCAACAGGGACTTAATGTAGTAAAAGAAAGACCTGATGTGAATCTACTACCAGATATTACTAAACCATCTAATCTGACGGCATCACTGTTCCGCTGATCAGACATGAAAGATTGATCTTGGGACTAAACATCGGTGGAAGAGAACATTATAATGAAGCCCTGTTTTCTCTGACTGTGCAGCTTTCAGTACCTGAAGTTGAGGCAGGCAGGCCAGCACATACTGCCTGTAACCTTTGAACTCACTGCAGGGATTGCCTACAAGAAAGAGCTCCCGGAGATGCACATTCTCTTTCAGTGACTCCACGCTGCTTAACTGACCAATAAAATTCACAGTCAGGTCAAGCTTCTGAAGGTCTTCACAACCTACACATATATCACACAAATGTATATTCCATATTAAACAACAAAAAGCAGTCCAATCTGAGTCATTCCATCAACCAGAGTCTGTTGTATAAAAAAATGTTACAAAAAGACAAGTGAAAATGCAGTTACCTTCCAAATTTTCAATCATTTCAATGTTATTGAGTGCCAGATTCAGATACTCCAGCTTTTTCAGTCGACCAACATTCTCTACAAAACAGAGACTATACAGATACACTAACTCTGTATAACAATGATAGAACAAATTGCGCTCAGTTGTAACAATATGGACATGATAACACCATAGACAAATATAAATATACTGTGCCTCTGTACCTATCCTTGGAATTAGGTTGTTTTGCAAATAGAGGATTTTCAGGTCTCTGCACCACCTGTCGATGTGCTCTATCCGTTCAATGTCCTGTTGATGCAGTGAAATCTCCTCCAGAGAAAATATCTCACAGTTGTTGTGCTCAGCACGCCGCCGAATGAGATCTTCGCTGACTGGTTGAACAAAAAAAGCGATACCGTTAATGCATTGATAATTCTCACCTGGAATAATGTACTACTTTTATTGTATATCTCACTCATTTATCCTGTATACTGCTTTATCTTGTATACAGGGTCACGGGGGGCTAGAGACTATCCCTGCATATTTAGGGCACAAGGAAGGGTACACCCTGAATGGAGTGCCAACTAATCGCTGGGCACGCACACTATGCAATTTGGGAATGCCAATTACCCTAATCTGGATGTTTTTGGATTGTGGGAAAAAGCCAAAGCATCTGGAGAAAACTCACCAAACACGGTGGGACATAAAATCTCCTTGCACACAGACCCGAGGCAGTAAGCGAACCTGGACCCTGGAGGTGTAAGGCTATACCAACATGCCACCATACTGCCAGTATGTGTCCACAATTTTCAATCAAGTGCCAATAGATCCGAAAGAGAACATTGAGATGGGCCAAGGCTTTACAATATTTAGGACTCTAAATATATACAAGAACATATAATTCTCCAAATTCCTGGCCTTGGTATTGGTAAAATCCTTAGCTATTAACATTAAAAAAACATTTTAAAAAGTTCTTAACATAAAAAAAAATCTAACATTTTGAATGTACAACTATTGTAACTTTAGTATTACATAATAATAATAATAATAATAATAATAATAATAATAATAATAATAATAATGTGCAAAACACGTTAAATTAAATACTTGTCGGTAGGTTATATTTTATTTACTGGGTAACCAGGGTGAAAGAGTTTAAAAGCGACGTCTTCATAAGTGGCATCTAAACTGACAGCAGAAAAGAAAAAATACCAAATAGATCCTGGGGAAACATACCAAAATGTGCTATTTTACTAACCGTCACTAAGTGAAATCCTTAGCATCCTCGCTTCTACCAGAATATCTAGTTAGCTAGCTGGCCTACAGGTAACGCTGTAACGTTAACTTAAAATATCTTTTTAGGACCCAAAGGCCTTAACAGTAAGTGTTATTATATATCATCACATATTTATGTAAAAATAAATATGATAACCTCATGTGTTAGTTACATGTGGAAGAACGAAGAGAACTTACTGCGGACCATGCTTTAGTTCGGGAAGCGTTACTATGGAAACAGGGTTTCCGGAAGTAGGAGTTTCCCTGGAATCATCAAAATAACGAGAAAACCGAGAGGAAGAAGGATGTTTGTATGTTGTGTTTGCAAAACGCGTTTCTGCCTTTTTGATAATTCATCTAAAATCAAAATAATTCATAGACATTTCGAATTAGTCAGACCAGTAAAGAGATAGAGGGAAAGATCCAAATCGGTCCCACTCTCCAGCCCGAGCGGTGGCGGTCGGTTCGGTGCGCCGAACTCCTGAATCTGCATTAAACATAAAAGAAGAAGAGAAAAAGCTCGCGCGCGCGGCTTTTGTATTGTCTAATATACTTTTCGAGTTCTGTTTTAGGTCAGTGATTGAAGCGAGGAATATATTGTGGAAGTGAAGTAGTTGTAAATAGTGTTTATAATCACCCTTGATTGTTTGGCATCCATTTGAATCAATCGCCTTCTGTTCATCTATTATTACGTCTTTTTTTTTTTTTCTTGAAACGTATGTGACCCTGGAATACAGCAAGACACTAGTAAATGGTGTTACTGTTGAAAAAAATAGTTAATTAAGGAACCGTACTGTACGATGCAATAAAAATTGTGAAAACCCAGAGTTTGTGCATGTGTGCAGGTGGTAAGACAAGACATCGAGAATAAAAGCATTGATCTCTGGTGTTCAGTATACAGTAAATAGGCTGTGGTGCGAGTCTCTTGGTCACGGCCATACCACACTGAGAACGCCTGATCTCGGAAGCTAAGCAGGGTCGGGCCAAAAAGGGGCATGAGAAGGGTGTGTGTATGTCTGCTCAAAGACACCTGCATGTTTAGGTGTGGGAGAGGAGTGTAGGAACGTGTAGGCCTGAACGTTTTTTACACTAATTGTAGTCTTACCCATTAATTTCCAATGACTGAGTGTATAATAAGTTCCATAAAACAGAGCTGCACTGATATCGTTCAAATAGGCCTCGTTTCAAACCAGCTTTCCCTTAGGGCCATAGCAGTCTGCTATGAAATGTCAAGTTTGTGAACAACAAAACGAGGGGTTGCTACATCTGTTCTTTTACTGTGAAAAGTTAAAAGCCTTCATGAGAGAAATGAAAAGCATGGCAAAATATTTTTAAAACAGATTTTAATGAAAATATGACATCTAAGGAATGGGAATGATTAATTTTATTTGGAGTAGGAAATTAAAAATGTAATTTAAAGGCTTTTAACCTTATTATGGCAGTAGCAAGACAGGCCATATGGGTGAGAAGGAATATTGTAAGGTATGAGAAATTATATGTGGAGGTTTGACAAATTTTTAGAAACAAAATGAAACATAAATAGAGAACTAAGAAAATATGTGCTAGAAAATGAGATTTGTGATATGATGCAGGGGCGTTTCTAGAATTCTCATTTAAGATGTGGATGTGATTAGATTTTTAACACATATTTGGCTTGTTCAGAATGAGTACTCAAATGAGTATTCCTGATCACTTACACACACACACACACACACACACACACACACAGTTTACTGTATAAACCTTTTTCTCTGTCCAAGTACAATCAGAAAAATGTAACCAGAAAAGAGAATATAACTTTAAACATACATTGATTAGCAATATAAACAACGCACTTATGAGGTTGGACAATGGAATAAACTGTGTGGGTGTCAATAATGTCAAACATTTATCTGTTAATTCTTTGAAAATGCTGCTGCTTTTTGTTGGAAACTGGCAGACATAAAAATGTGAAAAATACTTTCTGATGCAATGACTTCAATCAATGTTGAGAACACAGTGTTAATGTGCATGAGAGCCTGCCAATGTTCTATTCTTCTTCTGTTCTATTCCTGCTGCTCATTTGGAGACCTGCTCCCATGTGACTTGAAAAACCTTCCATCTACCGTTAAATATAAACATTAAAACTTTGATCATCCTGTTGTCTAGTTTAATTTAGTGTTTTAGCTTAATAATACAGTAGGTTCTACATTCAACCTCTTAAAATGTCATAGCTACTAGGCTATTTATTCAAATTCATTTATACAGACATTGTGTAGCTGCCCTTCGGTATCGATAAAAAAAAAACGGAACACAGAGTGCTTCTGACCGGTGCTTATTTCTCTTTTATTTCGCTCGTGCAGAGCGCCATTGAGCTTTAGTTGCGTAGCACCGTGAAACTACACAAACAATAATCAAATGAATATCATAAATAGAGTGCACATTTACAAAGAAACATAAAAAATAATTAACAATAAATAAATAAGGACAGATTGAAACAACTTGTTAACAAGCAGAGCTCACGACATACAAAACGAGCTCATATCACTTTGAAATAAAGTGCAAAATGCAACATATATCAGCTTCAAAGACCTCGCTCCGCTTTACCGAAGGGTACTAAGTTCAAATTGAGCTGCATTCACCAAGAAACTAAATTTTTCTCCATGTGCTTCGGACGGAGGAATATGAATCTTCGCGCTTCTCCCTGATGACCTGACTACTTTTCATTACCCACCCTTCACAGCGTAATGCACATAACACCTACAATAAATTTAAAGAGACACAACCATTTTGCGGTCATTTACACATTGTTTTAATGTAATTAAACAAAAAATCTTTTTAATATAATTATTTTGTTGTTTCTATTCATTAAAAAAGTAACCTTTTCTAAATCAAAGTGACAAAAAACATACTCTAAGGCTAATAAATGGATTTTTACGATCTGGAACATTATTTAATACAATACAATATTTATTTCAAAAAACAGGATTTTTCTATGTCTGTAAATCACACTGCTATGCAGTTAAAACGAGTGCATTGAATGCTGCCTGTCATTGTTTTTAATTATTTATGTGAATAACTCAGTGGTAGTTAATGCCATATGCACTGTGCAATGTTTTATATAGACAGTTATGTTTTCTCATTAAAAAGCAACAGCACACTCTAAAAACTGCTGGGTTAAAAAAACAACCTAACCATAACCCAGCCGCTGGGACAGAACACGCCCTGGGTTTTACCATCTAACCCAGAATTCTGGGTTGTTCACCTGACCCAACCAGTGGGTTAAACTGACACTCTAGTTGGGTTAAATGTCAAAATGCTGGGTTATTTTATTTGAGCAGTGGGTTAAATTGACACTCTCGCTGGGTTAAAGGTTAAAGTTTTGGGTTATTTAATTTGACCAAGTCAGTGGGTTAAACTGACACTCTTGCTGGGTTGACACATTCCATTTGATTTTTTTCTTTTTTTCCAAAAGACCCAAAATGTACACAACTTCACATAATGTAAATAGATTGTCCCAGAATAAGAAAATGTGAATAATAAAATTTTGACAAAAATGTCA
Source organism: Clarias macrocephalus (assembly GCA_011419295.1). Lineage (NCBI taxonomy): Eukaryota > Metazoa > Chordata > Actinopteri > Siluriformes > Clariidae > Clarias > Clarias macrocephalus. The sequence goes on from JAAGKR010003734.1 coordinate 63,139, forward strand.
GACAAAACCATATAATCCCAAGGTGACCATTTGTTAAATATTAAATAAATGTAACATACTGTGTAAAACAATAAAAACAAGGAGCCCCTGTAAATCCCTTTTTTGCATTTAATACAATGTTTAAACACTTTTTATATAGAAGTTTTCAATATAAATCTTATAATGCCCACATGACATCAAAAATACCCCATCTTAATATTTTAACTATTAGTTATTTAACTATTACTATTTCTTTCCTTCGAAATGACATAAAAAAAACAATAAAACTTTTTTTAAATATTATTGATTAAATGTGTGGTGAAAAAACTGTTGTCCTCAAAAATTTAACAGATGAGTACTCGTGTCCATCAATATGATCTACTGTATGCTGGAGAAACTCGCAGGTGGGAAGACACTGCTTTGTGTATTTAATATCAAAGACAAAAAAAAAACTTTAAAACAAACATCAACAGCCTTCACCAAAGAGGTAATGTCTGTAGCAATAGCATTGATTCCAACACTGGGAAAGGTCGGTCAGGTCACTCTTGTTTCATCCCTAAGGTACAAACCATGGAACAATGCCCCAGACATCTCCATATTTTGCAGATATCATTCCCATCATGTTGGTCCCCACCTGTGGATAACAAACCATCACTTAGTGTTGAAATATAACTGACATTTATGTTAAGCATTTTTGTTAAGGACGTACAACTACGTATGGATTTAATAAAATATGTTTTTTCTCCTGTCAATACACAAAAACACTTTATGTGAACATGAATTTCTGACTAATTTACCTCACTATTTAACGTGTGAGGATTAACAGGATACAGTGCTCCATCTGGATTTAATACGAAACATTACCCCCCTTTTCAAATTCTCAACAAACCCTAGAAGAATACGGTATTTACGTGATGAAGGTACAAATTATAATAAATATTTCATAAGGATAAAGAAAAAGCTTGTTTTAATCGATGACTTAACGATGATGCATTCTCATTTTTTAATAATAAAAAGCAGAATAAGAAAAAACACATCAAAGCATTTAATTTTAACAATAAAAAATATGTTTACTTCTACCACAACTTACTAAAAAATAAGTAAAAATTCACATTAACTTACCATAAAATACTGAGTGCTCTGAGCATGATCCAGTCACAAGTGAAGAATCCAGAAAGTTCTCCAAAGAATAAACCAACTGCTGGGTCAAAATAACACAACCAGTTTTTTTTTTTTTTTTTTTAAACAGACAAACAGAAGACATATTAAGACTGCCATTAAACATATCCCAATTGCTTCTTCTTACAACTATACAATATTATAAAATATGCCAACAGACTTTCGACACACAGCTTTAGCGAAGATTACTTAGTAATTTAACTAAAATTACATGTAAGATTACATTTAGTAAATGTAGTTTTTTATTTTATTTTATTTGTGTGTGCTACAAACGCACTTTTCTCGTGAAATACAGTATAGCAGATTATATAAAAACTTGGTTTCCCCTCAACCCCATATCAAAGTGTGACTAAATAACATTAACATGGAAATAAGCTTGCTCCTACCACAACTACAACATTTAAAATTTAGGTAAAAAATTTATATAAACTTACCATAAAATACTGCCAGCTTTAAGCAGCTCGCTTCAGAAGTGAAGAATCCAGAAAGTTCCTCATGTCGTGTCTCAATTCCAAAAACGCAAAGAACAGACTTGACTTGGAAGTGGACACTGGGTATAGTGCAAATAGAACGCACACACTAAAAAAATGCTGGGTTGTTTTTACTACCTAAACGCTGGGTTGCCTCTGTTGGGTAATTTTTCTGGGTTATTTACAGGGAATTGGGTACTTTTTGTTTAACCCAGAGTTGGAGTTGGGTTAGCTAGTGACAGCTAACATCACAGACAAGACCGCCCCTCCCCCGGAGTTCACCGGTGTATTCAGTGGCTGTGTCATCTTCATGTTGTTGTTGTTTTTTTTGGTCTTCCTCCTCACGCAGTTAAGAGGAAATGTAAACGTTAAATAGGTCTGTATGCACACTTTCACTCACCTATGACAGAATTTGTTCACTGTATGTAACATTTATTACTGTTACCGTGTTAACGTTACACTCAAACTTTCAGCTTGGTCTGTGCTATATCATGCTAGTTTACTCGACAATGGCTGCTAGCTAGCCAAACCACAGAACCCCACCTGTGTATGAAAGAAACTGCAAAAATGTCTGAGCTTTTTAGCTTTCTTTGTAGAATGCCTGTAGGGTGTATGAAGATGGTGCAATGATGAATGAAAGCTAAACTGTTAACTGTACTGCCAGCATGACGCTAGCATTTGGCCATGTTGCTAGCGTTAGCAACAACATATAAAAAGCTAAGGTGTTACAAAACACTAATCTTCTTACAAATATGCATACTAGCCAACCCTCTCGATTTTTCCATAAACTTTTGCCTTCTTTAATTTCTTACTTTCTAAGGTTGGAACGAACACCATGGAATATCTCCAGCAGGCTGAAGTGTCAATGGGCCGTACCCCTACATCCTGATGTTGGGAGATAATGACCAGCACTGCTCTCAGGCATTAGTGCTTCTGAGTAATAGTATCATAATGATGTTGCTTTTGAACTTGTTTTGTATTATCTGATCTTGTGCTTTTGAAAAATAAATATAAATATTTTTTTCTATGATTTGTACAATTAATTGGGTGTTGTTTATTGCATATATGTATGGTTTTCAAAACTTAAGAGTATTTTTTTGTAATAGACCAGTATATCAAAGTGATTTAACTGTTTACACTGTTTTACCCATAGACATGTAAAACATAAAAATAATAATAAGGAACCTCCACTAGAGGGCACTGTTTGTTTTTGTATGTTTTGTAGTTTTTGTTGGTCGACTCAGTTTCCCAGAAGGCACCTCGGTCAGGTGATGAGAGGGCTCACCTGAATCGAGGTGGTTCATTAAACACCTTATAAATAGCAGTTTTTCTGGGAAACTGGGTTGAGCATTATCCTTGTCAAGTGGGTATTCCTTTCCTTTCTTTAAGTTTATGTTGTGTAATCTGTGGTTTTTAAGAGGGCTCTATTATTGGTTTGCTTTATGTTCTCTTTGTATAGATGGATTCATGGAGCTGTCCTGTTCAGTGTTTAGTTAGTATGTGTCTCCTCCTGTGTAAGTACTGTTCCGTGTATCCTCAGTGTCGGCCTTCTTGTGTAGTTCTTTGTTTGTGGTGTCCCTTGTCTGTTTAGATTTGTGTAGCCACATAAGTGATTAGCTGCTAGTAGGCCTTGGCTGCTAGTAGGGTTAGCCTCTAGTGGGATTGACTGCTAGTGGTTCTGGTTGCTAGTAGGTTAGCTGCTAGTTTGGAATAGCCTCATGTGTGCCCTGCCTCTTGTGTTCCGGTACCCTCATAGGTCAGTACTAACCCGGCTAACCACTAACCCAGTTAGGTGCTCATTCCTTGTATCCATATTCCATGTAACTACTAACCCAACTAACCGCTTACCAGTCCTATCTAGCCCCGTCTCCAGTCCTGTCTCAGTTCCCCTATGTGTCTTTTTAGTTAGTTCCAGCTCCATGTCTCCCTGTGTCAGCGCTCAGTTCCCTGTGTAGCCCTGAGCCCTAATTAGTTTGAGTTTGTTGTTTTAGTTTCTTTGTGTCTGTTTGAGTTTGTGTTGTAAACAAAGACTATTTCTGTTAAAAATCCCTCTGCGTGCATGCCTACCCTACATGCCCACTGCAAGTACATCAGCCGGTCTGGCCTGTAGTCACAGCCAGACCGTGACAATTTGTGAGGTAGAATTAACCCAGCATGTAGTTCGTCCAATATTTAACAGCAGCTGGGTTAAAAACAACCCAGTTTGGGTTGTTTTTAACCCAGCATTTTTTAGGGTGCAGCATACAGGATGCCTCTCACAGCTGCAATATATATTATACCATAACCATATTACACCAAAAAATACCTTTTAGAAATACAGAAAATTAAATAAATCCACTGTTTTTATCACAGCAGTGACATCACAGCCAGCGGTAGTTTTCAGAAGTTGCCGAAGTGAGGCTACGTTGGGCGGATACATAAGCGCAGAGCACCCGTATTGCCTGGAGCTCAAATCTCCAAAATCGTTGGGGCAATTTTTTAAATAGACGCTATCGTTAATAACCGATTAATATTTTAAGTTGTACACACATACATTCTCGCTCAAACAACTCTTAAAACTACACTTTGTGACATAATAGCAATAATGTGTAAAACACTTTGCAGGCTGCCATTTGGAGAAATAAAGAATAAACCAGTTGTTGGGTCAAAATAACCCAGCCAGGTGTTAATTTGATCCAGCATTACCCAACCCAACGTGTTTTAAAGTACCAGAAATAACCCAGAATTTTGACCCAGCATGAACAACCCAACAATGTATTTACAAAAACAACCCAGCATTTTTTTAGAGTGCATGATTGTTTTATAAAGTAGACTATAGGTTAAAAGGGTATGTATTAAGGGCTTCATTTTCACTAAAGGAAACAGCTGGTGTGATGAGGGTGAACAGCGAAAACTTAGTAACTGATTAATACCTCATGACATTTTGTAAGCTGTATTTATGAGAGAACTGCACTGATGCAGATATAACAATTTATTGAAAAACACACACCTTGACTTAATCCTGGCTCTGTGATGACAAATTGAAGACCGCACTGAAAGACGGGGAGGAGCCGAAGTCTGCCGCCGTTTTCATATGAAATTTAAAGGGGACGTGGGCGATCACCAATTTGTGTAAAGTTTAAGTTGAATTTTTAGGGGGGCTGAGTACAAATGTTAGGAGGGCTAAAGCCATGATGTCAAGCTTATCATTTTGATTCATACACATTCACATTTCATACAAACTTACTTCTTTTGATTGTGTAAAGCTGCTTTGTGACAATGTCAATTGTTAAAAGCGCTATATGAATAAAATTGAATTGAATTGAATAAAGCCCCCTAAAAAAATGGCCTAGCGATGCCCATGGTCTAAATGTTGTGTGAAATTTTATGATTCAGATGGAAATTGTTGTAAAATTTTATATTCTTTTTATAACACATTTATGGCTCTCCAACTCGGGGCTTTGCTAACACTTTATTGCATCTTTTTTTATTCCTTAATTCATTAAAATTGTTTTTTTTTCTCTCCAACAGTAACTTGCTGTATTATAGATTCATATATGCCTTAAATGTTAATACGCCTTAATAAATATTTAAAAAATAACAAATGACTCTAGACCTATAATTGCTGCAAAACAAGAGGTGATCATGAAATGTCTATTTACAACTTTTTCCCCAATTTTAGACTTGCGTGAGTCATATGTAATATACACTCACCTAAAGAATTATTAGGAACACCATACTAATACGGTGTTTGACCCCCTTTCGCCTTCAGAACTGCCTTAATTCTACGTGGCATTGATTCAACAAGGTGCTGAAAGGATTCTTTAGAAACGTTGGCCCATATTGATAGGATAGCATCTTGCAGTTGATGGAGATTTGTGGGATGCACATCCAGGGAATGAAGCTCCCGTTCTACCACATTCCAAAGATGCTCTATTGGGTTGAGATCTGGTGACTGTGGGGGCCATTTTAGTACAGTGAACTCATTGTCATGTTCAAGAAACCAATTTGACATGATTTAAGCTTTGTGACATGGTGCATTATCCATCAGAGAATGGGTACATGGTGGTCATAAAGGGTTGGGCATGGTCAGAAACAATGCTCAGGTAGGCCGTGGCATTTAAACAATGCCCAATTGGCAATAAGGGGCCTAAAGTGTGCCACGAAAAGATCCCCCACACCATTACACCACCACCACCGCCAGCCTGCACAGTGGTAACAAGGCATGATGGATCCATGTTCTCATTCTGTTTACGCCAAATTCTGACTCTACCATTTGAATGTCTCAACAGAAATCGAGACTCATCAGACCAGGCAACATTTTTCCAGTCTTCAACTGTCCAATTTTGGTGAGCTTGTGCAAATTGTAACCTCTTTTTCCTGTTTGTTGTGGAGATGAGTGGTACCCGGTGGGGTCTTCTGCTGTTGTAGCTCATCCGCCTCAAGGTTGTACGTGTTGTGGCTTCCCAAATGCTTTGCTGCATACCTCGGTTGTAACGAGTGGTTATTTCAGTCAAAGTTGCTCTTCTATCAGCTTGAATCAGTCGGCCCATTCTCCTCTGACCTCTAGCATCAACATGGCATTTTCGCCCACAGGACTGCCACATACTGGATGTTTTTCCCTGTTCACACCATTCTTTGTAAACTCTAGAAATGGTTGTGCGTGAAAATCCCAGTAACTGAGCAGATTGTGAAATAGTCAGACCAGCCCGTCTGGCACCAACAACCATGTCACGCTCAACATTGCTTAAATCATCTTTCTTTCCTATTCTGACATTCAGTTTGGCGTTCAGGAGATTGTCTTGACCAGGACCACACCCCTAAATGCATTGAAGCAGCTGCCATGTGAATGGTTGATTAGATAATTGCGTTAATGAGAAATTGAACAGGTGTTCCTAATAATCTTTTAGGTGCGTGTATATTTTAGTTAGTACATCGGGAGCTCCATTACAATTTTTTCTCAGGGGTGTTGTGATCACTTTTTTAAATCTTCTGTTTTTGGCCATCTACTGCTCCTTTAATACTCCAAAGCTATGGTGTTTGGATTGTGTATTAGCTTTTAAAAGTAGGCTATTAAATAGGCTATAATAAGAAATAAAACTAAGTGTGTGAAGAAAAAAATGCATCTAGATCTCAAATTACTGCAAGACAAGGAATGGTGATTATGAACAGTCTATTTACAACTACTTCCATGATACTTGTCTTGCTTCAGTTATTACTGAACTTTAAGACAACTTGAAAAGAAAACTATATTAACAGTCACTCCAAGAGCCGTGCGGCTGCTCTCTTCTTCGTATTGTATGTTTCGTGCCGATTTACGAGTTGTGGAGCATTACCGCCACGAAACGGGCTGGAGTGTGGGACCGAATTGGATTCCTCCCGCCCAACCTCTGCATTCACAGCGTGCGTTACACGAGTCTATCAAGAAGGACTTCTGAAGGAATAAAACTAAGTGTGTGAAGAAAAAAATGGGAAAGGAATACAAACGTGCAAAACGAATGAAGTGATGACTATTTCAGACTAACAAGATATTTGGTGATTAGACACAAGTTTTCTGCAGATCTTTTTATGTGGTTTTTAATTTTTTCGGGATCCGATTAAAGTGTGTAATTAATAATGAAAAAAATTGTGTATTAATAGGAATTTTGTAAAAAGCTAAACAA
>JAAGKR010003735.1:0-46835 GCA_011419295.1 Clarias macrocephalus
TGACTGGCTGAAAAAGTCAAACAATCAGCCCAAACCCTTGAGGGAGCAAAGACAGAAAGGGAAAGGGAGCGATAGAAGAAAAGAATGAGAGTGACATTTGCCCCCTCAACATCTAGACGCTGGAGGATGTTTGTGTCGCTCACTGGCAAGGCTCACTATACTTCTTCTAAATAATTCAGCCTCCAGAAAATATTGTTTAGAATCTCAAATCAGATAAAATATGTGCAAAATGTACTATATATTAGTAGCAGATGGAGGTGTAATTCGATTCATTATGTATACATCTAATGGAGGATGTTCGGAATGAACCCCGAATTCCAAACAAACATGCTTGTCAAAGGGTGACACCAAAAGAGTTCACTGCTTGACCACCCGAAACAGCTGAGCGAGTTTAGTGCCACCAGTCTGATTATCTGTCTAATACAATCTCCATATTTAAGACCCGACCTATGGAAGCATCTGCGCCAGCCTGTAACCAAGCCATGGGAACCCGGACGGCATCCGACCATTCCCGCAAAAGTTGCATGTTTGCTGCCTAGGCTGATTCTACCCTGATGGTAGAATCAGCCTAGTGCAGCCTATGGTGCAGCAACTTATACCTTAAAAGGTTTACTGGGGCTGGGCAGGTCTAGTGAAGTATCCGGGCGCATCTGGGCTGCTTGTCTCCAGCAAATTTTTTGACAGAATGCGGCAATAATTTTACCATTTTTTAACCAGAGCTTTATTTGGCTCTCTAGTGATTTAAACTAGAGTACAAATGAAATTTTGCTTGTTGGATCTTCACCATCAGCAGCTGAGTTCCCACTTTCCATTCCTGGCATTCAGTAAAGCTAAAAAGTATACGTTCCACATTAACACTATCTACATCATAGTTACCTCATCAACTCTGGGGGTTGTAAAGCAGTTGAAAGTGTGGTTTAGCACTGTATATACTAGTATATACTATATACTACCTTATATATATATATATATATATATATATATATATATATATATATATATATATATATGCTAGCATATTGTGCCTGTGTTAGCATGATCAGATTAAAGTGAAAGTTAGTCAAGAAAATAGCAAGTAAACTGAAAAGGTGCGAATCTGCTATGTTCTCTTCATGGTAAACTTCTGAACATATTACAGGGTACATGAAAGATAAGAATGTACAGTAGCAGCAGTAACCGCAGCCATGGCTTGTCCACAGGGGAGCTACCCAGTTGAGAACATGAGCTTTGGAATGATTTATGTAGAGGAACTCTTTTTCGGGTCCATATCCCTCCAAGTCAATGAGGTGCTGAAGCTTGTCGCTTCTGTGTTGTGATTTCACCATGCCTTTTATGCTTTTATATCTGGGGACTCTGGAGGAGGTGTGGTGGAAGCTCCAACCAAACAAGTCAAATTGTTTATTCAGTGCAGGATTCTAAAGTACAGTACAGGCTAAAGTATCAGTGGTTCAAATTTCGACACTAATAATGCATATATTCTTAGTCCCGAGCCGTATTTAATCTGGGCTACGTTCCGGATTAACATACTGGATTATACTGTTGGAGTTTCTTCACAGTGCTGGTCAGGGAATCTCTGATTAGCCTTGGTGGCACATTCTAGGTGTTGGTGTGCCTGCTTCCACATTTTGCTTCTTAAGAACCAGTAATCAACTCCTACTGAGTCCATGGGGCAGTGTTTAGAGGGGACATGTGATGAAAGATGAGCTCTGCAGTCTGAAAAGAAGTGGGAAGGCCAGACTGTGGAATGAGGCTTGTAAAAAAAATAATAAAAAAAAAAAGGTTGACAGTTATTTTGTGATCTGGGAAGGTCCACAATAATTTCAACTGATAAGGACATGGACGCATGAAACATGGCGCTGGTAGGATTCTGACTTGGAAAATTAAATAAAATCAAATATAGTTCAAGAAAACAAAAGTAAAAACCTGTTAGTCTTGGCAAAAGTGCATCTACTGTATATGACTGAATGTACTAGAACTTGTGAGCTGTATAAATAATACAAGGGCAATTCTTCTAGGTCCAGTTTTACTGCCAACAGTTCTCATTTCCCCACATCACTGTTGTGTTTACCTGGAGTCAGTTTCCCCAACATGAATGCTTTGGAGGCAACTTGGGTTTTTCAAGTGATATTTGGATTAGCATATGCTCCCAGTTCTTTTTCTGAAGCATCTACAAATGATCTGGGTAGGTCAGATGCTTCATGATGGGCAGTTCCTCACAGCTGACACGTTTTCGGTCCATTAGAACCCTCCTGGACCTTTGTTGGATTAAAAAAAAATCTTTTCCAGACATTTGAAATTCATATTTCATTCGGTTCTTAAGGAAGCAATGCAGGATTGTTCTGACACAGTGGACATGCGTGTGCTGATCGGGGCAGTAGACACAACTGACATCACAGTAAGAAATAACAACCTTTCCCAGCACATCTCACAACAAGTAATTTATTAGGCAATGAAATACTGCAGAGCTGATGAGGGGCTATACAGCATTACATAATGGCCCCTCGCGATAGTGGTGAGATGTGATCCAAAACACTGTCTTCCATTCATCACCCTCTCTTACGATCACCAAGTTGCATGTACTCTGTTGTGAATACTCTTGCTTACCACAGTTGTTCTAAGGTGGTAGGGTCTAATGATAGGGGTAAGGGGTCCATCACTGAAATTTTATTGATATTGTATATGCAATAGTCTTCGCAAGGCCTTGAACCCTCTGCATTCTTTCAAGCAAAAAAGGAAAGAATGGATGTGGAGGGGCATACGTACCCCGGCTTAGGTGTCTATATTCCTCCATGCCTTTCGTTTCGTCCTGCAATAGGAGATACCCACCATTGTGTGGGGTCGTAGCTTCTGCCAGGAGCTTAATGGTGCAGGAGCATAAGGTTTGGAAGTTGGGAGATCACTGGCTTTTGTTTTGCTGAACATCTTGAATCAACTGTATTATATACATAGAATTCTATAACTATAGAATAGTTACTTGTCTCAGGTATTTGGGACTTTCAATGGTAGTAGAGACCACTGTAAGGGTAGGACAGCAGAGACTGTGGCTTTGGCATTTTACTCACCCTGTAATTTCTCTTTCTTTCCACAGTTTTTGAGGGACATGATCCTGAAACCAAGGCAAGCCCAAACTGTTGTGATAGTGACCAGGAATGATATGCTTTCTGAATAAAGGGCTAAAACTTGTAGTGCAATGAAAAACAGAACTCCTCCCCAGGGGGTCAGCAATTCAGTTTCAAGAGGATGTTGTAAAGGATCCAGTCTCACTTGGAGACTTTCAGCGACAGAGTGGTCACTGAAATTCCCTGTGGTGCAGTGAGTTTTTGCTAAGGGGTGAAGGGGTGAGAAATGACGGCATTAGATGCATCAGAGATGTCACAGATGGTGTGTCTTGGAACTGGGACAATTGGGCGTTGACCTGTTCAATTAACTGGTTGGTTCAATCCTGCTTTTGTTGCTCCTGGACAAGTTCCATGTGAACCTGGCCGAGATATTGACATTTACTGAGGACGTGCAGGACTAAATAAAGCCTCCTACACATTAATGTCTATTGCTGCATGAGAGAAAGACACAATAGCAGGGAAAGATTAGCTAATAATCATGAACTAAAGCAGGCAGAATCAAAGAGAATAAGATTAAACATGATCATACACAAAAAGGGAGGCAAACAAAAGCTTTGCAAACAAACTGAAGTGCACATACTTCGCCGTGTGTGAGTGTGCTTGGAGTCCTTTTATATGGTCAAGTGAGCGTGTAATAAAGTGTCAAGTGTGTACACTTAGTACCTAGGTGAATTGGCATGTGTGTGTTGGGATCTGAAGTTCTCATTGGCCATGTTTTTAGTTCGACCTTCGTTCCGAGAGTTATTTTTATAGACACATTATCTCATCTTACCAGTTCCCCTTAGAATTCTTCTACTTCTTTTGTTGGGAGCAGGACCCATTTTTTCACCAGCCTAAAATATATAATGAGGACCTGAATTTATGGTGGTGAGGTTTGTTTTATGTCTTTTTACCTTCTGTATGGCACAGTCACTCCAAGAGATGCCAACGACATTTACTTCTAATACAGTGGCGGCTACTGGTCTGTCAAATAGGGGAAGCTCATTTTCGGCCTACATCATAAAATTGTCTATTTATTTAAAAGTAAATTCTGCCCTACGTTACTTTTCAAGAAAATGGTCTGTGACCCTGTTGTACCAACTAGGCGTCTTTTCCAGTGATTTGACCAGTGTCCTCTCAATGGCCAGCAGAGCTAGGCTGCTTAAACGGCCTTGGCCCATTGTGTTTCGGGTGTAGGACTTGAGCCGCTTTAAACAGGAGAAGCTCACATGTTCATTGCTTTTTTCATGTCTTTTATATGCCCTGTCAAAGTTAGACAGATCTCCAAACCCCACCTTTGACCAAACAACACATCCGTCAGATGGTTTCATCAAGAGGCATGGCCAGCAGTACATTTTATTTGTCACAGCACTTCCAGTCAGCCAGCTAACTCTGTCATACCAGGAGAGCTGAAAAGACCTGTTATTTTTCCCTAAATTTGCACTGAATCAATCCTAGGTGTTGATCTGCCCTGCTGTTTAATTCTAAGTTTTTCCTCATAAGGAACACTTTCAAATGGCTTCGCCAAAATCAGGTCGACAATATTAGCACCGTCTCCCATCGTGTGCAGGTTCACCCACGACGCTAGCCTAGCCTACCATATGAATGAATGAATGATTAAAAAAAAATAATAATTAAACTCTGTAAAAGTGAAACAAGGAATGTGGTGTATAATTGTGTGAAATGTATGATGAAAATCAAGCAATTTCGCCAAGCAAATATAAAGAAATAGGTTGCAGCAGTTTTTATTTCGACTGAACTTCAGAAATCCGCGATGGGACTTCAGCGATTCCTTATAGTACAAAATTGCTGTCAGTCAAAAGGAGACGCAGTCTTTCGACAGACCCTCCAATCATCACGCGGAAGCTCCGTGGGCGGGACATAATCGCAGCATTTATCCAATGACCGTCTAGTTTCAAAGCACTGAAAAAAAGTCAATGGACGCTGGGCTTCAACAGGGAAATGCACTGTGACGTTACGGGAATTTTTAGCCAATAAAATGTTAATACATTATACATAGTACATCATTTGACCATTAATTTTGGGACATTATAGGGGAAGCTGAGCTTCCCTTGCAGTCTTAAAGAAATCGCACCTGTTCTAATATCTCTATCTTCTAATATGTGGATATTAGCAGGTCTTAGACAAAGAATCGAAGAAGAACATACCGAGAGGAATACTGGTAACCACCTTGGCCTTCAACTTTGTTAACCATTACATGTAGTAATATAGAACATATGCAGTGATAAAATCCCCATATTCATTTCCACTTCCGAGACTACTGCTTCATGTCGTAAGAGACTTTTTACCCAACGTGTTCCCCAATTTCTGGGTCGAAAACACAACTCGGATCGTACTGACCCGTAGTAAAACCAGTCATTTGACCTAGATATTGATACAAACCACCCCACCACGCAGGGATCAACATTTTAAAAGTTATCTCACAGCAGTCTTTACACACGTTCTATCTGGAACGCGTACTTAGATCCCAGATGCCTATGGCAGAAAATCCCAGCAGTGCTATAATTGAGAGATCCCTTTTCTTTTGTTTTTGCTCTTGAGAACCTTCTTGGTTCTCAATGAGTCCTGACATTGTGTATGACACATCTGTTCTGCTGCCTGGGGCTGCTGAAGAAACATGTCTATTCAGGGAGGATTTAAGAGGCACACTCAAATGATGTGGAGGATGCTTTGCAATATATGTCTATGACAAAATGACTTAAAATCGAACGATATTGTTGCAAACCCTAGACATTACGGTAGCCGTGAAAATGCCTATTAGCTTATTTAATTTGTAATGGCGCTTTAAAGGCTTATACTAAATGTTTTATGGTGTAAGCATGCAGTGGGTGGAAGTGATGCTTATAAATAAATCTTGTTTTATATATTTCCTTGCCGCATTCCAAGTGTGAAAATTACATGTCAGCAATCCAAACACCAGCATTTTGTTAATGAGTATTGACAAATTACTTCTGACCGGCATTGATGGATGAAACTGAGTAATTAGATATGTGTTAAATGAAGCGCAACTCGATGTGATGTTTGCAAGAACCTTCTCTAAGCCTTTTCTTTTTTGTAAGTGATTACAAATCCACTACACTGCCAGTTTGATTTATGCAGCAGCAGAGCCACGACTCTTCGCATACCACGCGCATAAGGCGCCCTTCTTATCCTTCGCAATCATTCCAGTTCCATGGTGCAGCCCGCAAACGCTCCATCATGCAAAATAAACTTCTGTCACCTCAGGTGACAGCTGTTGGCTGTACATTCTGTCTCGAGCAGATTTTTAAGTAAGCTTTTATTTTACTTTACCTATATCTTTCTGCAGACTTGCTATTTACGGTATGAAAATACGATGTATGGCGAATGAATTTTAACTCCAATTCAATTAAGTGGTGTGTTTATGAATAGCTTTAAACAATGGGCATTGTCAGAAAGCAGATTTAAGAGATATAAGTACAGTATATAGATTTAAATTTGTTCCCAAAGAACAAGTCAGAGGTGACTGTGGCAAGAAAATAAAGCTTTCTGAAATGACATGAGGAGGAACGCTTGAGGGAAACCAGGCTCAGAAGGGAACCCGTCTTCTTCTGGGTGAGAAGAGCGAGTTAAATTATACAGTAAGTCATAACTCATCTCCAACGGTATACGACGCCGCAGCGCTACATGTGCTGAAAGTGTCTTGAGTATAAGCATCAAAGTCATAAGTTATTTATTTTGTTATTGATTCATTACAATCAATGGAGGCACAGTAGTGTGGTGGCTAGCACTGTGACCACGCACCTCCAGGGTATAGCGTTTGATTCTCTGCAGTCCGAAGACATGCAGGGTAGGCTAATTAGTGTGTGTGTGTGTGTGTGTGTGTGTGTGTGTGTGTGTGTGTGTGTGTGTGTGTGTGTGTGCTTGTGTGCCTTGTGATGGACTGACAGCCCATCCAAGGTGTATCCTGCCTTGTGCCCCGAGTTCCCTGGAATAGAATAAACAGTATAGAGAACAAGAGATAGAAGGTCTCAAAGGTCATTTGTTCACTGTTTAATGTGGGGGCTTGAGGGTAAATCGCTCTCGTGGTTTACTTACTTCCCTGAACTGGAATGCCAATGGAGGACTAAATCTGGCATGTTCAAAACACACATAAGGGTGTCAGGTGCATGAATATTTTTGCCATTCAATTCCATTTAGTGCAATTTCATTTGTATAGCAGTTTAATATAAATTTTACTTTTAATATTAATATTACAGTAAAAAAATGTCTGTGTACAAACCAGCTTTACATAAATTCAGACAATTTATTCCATATTTTCCCCCCAAATTTTACTTTTAATATTAATATTACATTTTAAAAAAATCCATTCTTATCATGAGAATAGAAATATTAAATAATGTTTACATGGTTACATGGTAGTTAGCCTTATATAAACCTAACGGCGGAAAACTAAAAAAAAAAAAAAAAAGTGGCCTCTGGTGCTGATGTGTGTGTGTGAGTATGTGCGCATGCATGCATTAGCCTGGAGAACTCAGCGACAGACAAAGTACTCATACACATCAGCAAGGACATCAGTAAACAACTTTGTCTCCTTAGGCATTAAAGGAGTTCCAAAATGGGCTTACTTTTGTAAAAGCCATCCCTTCTGGTTTAATCCTTCTTCTTCTTCTTGTCTTGTTTTATGCAATCCTCTAAAAGCCTTGAGCAACAGATGGATATATGTAGCATCTTCATTTCTTATTTTCATTTTGATGCGCTGCACAGTTCATTCGAGGGTAATTTTTTTTTTTTTAGGTCACTTGTCACTTAGGATGACATGGAAGGAAAAAGATGCTGGCTGACTGCCGGAGTTGTTTCTGTGCGCTTTGTAGCCGAGTTTCTACTGAAAACGTAACTGTGGAATATTCTAGCATATCTGTGCGAAATGGATGAATAAACTGCTGTATAATATTTTGTTCTTTAGGATCTGTGTTGAGTCCGTAGAACTTCCTGTTCTTGGATATTGTTGTTTTTCTAGCCCTTTATGTATGTTTAAATGATACTCAAACGTGTCTCTTTGATGACCTGTTTGATGAGCTGACCATCTTCCCCAAGTCCAAATGAACCAGTGACCCTAGTTGGGTGGATCAGTCAATGACCCTTGACACACAGTTTCATAGAGGCCATCCAGGCACAGTTTCTAGCCGTTGAATTTGTGTCTTTACCTATGCTCCTTTTTAAATGACCTGGCATACTGTATGCTCCACTGTGACCTGGAAAATACTTTAATGGTTGCTGTTAGTCATGTCTTCCGGCACCCCAGTGAATTTGCAATTAAGCTGTCTTTTTTTAAAATACACAGAGCTAGACATTTTGAACTTCTCAGACAGGACAAACAAACAAGTAAATAAAGTGACCCTTTTCTCACCCTTTGTTACATCTAACCTGGTGTAACTTCAGTTACTACAGTATGTTGTAACTGTCTGTTAAGGACCATCTTATAATGTCTTCATAAGCTTATGATAACAATGTATATTTATATTTATGCATATTTATGTATTTAGTCTTTTTTTTTTTTTTTTTTTTACAATTTGCTCCTCTTGATGTCCATTTTGAAATAATATAAATTAGAAATGGGAGATGCATGGGGTGCGCATTTTGTTACCATGGAGCTGAGCAGATGGGAATTTAGCTATGAGAGACATGAGCAATTGCCCAGGGCAGCATCATGCTGGAGCTGACACAACACTCCTACACACAATCATTTTATCAATCAATCAATCAATCAATCAATCAATCAATCAATCGATCGATCAATCAATCAATCAACCAATCAATCAGAAAAGAGATCAATTTTCCTAATGCTCATTTTCACATCACCTACTATGATACTACTACACAATACTACCAATTAAATCACAAGTCATTGATTATACTGTGAATAATAACAAACGCTGTTCAATTCTTTTATTTCTTTTGGATGTTATCCAAGCTAGTGAGACACTGGGATGAGTGCATTAGTGTAGCATGGGATTATATAAAGCAATAACAGGAGTTTTCACTCTCATAACTGTGTTCTGTCTAAGAAGACTAAAAAACTAAATCATCAGACGCCCAATTTGAAATAAAATGGAAAGTGGAAAAGGAGAAACTGGCAAAAGAAAACCTTATTCAGTTATGTGATCTCTTTATGAGTATAATTTTATGCATGGGAGGATATCCTGTAACACATTTTTATATTAACCTGTGTTGATAGGTTGCTAGCTTACATAACAGCTGAATATAATTTCACACAGTTTCACACATGCAGCGAACCATTCCAACTTAACTAGCATATTATTGATTTGTTTGACTTTTATTAAGGTGACATCATGAAGGCTTTCTGTCATTGCAGTGATTGGTCCTGAGCTCATTCAGAGGAATTTCCAGTGTAAAGATGATTATATTATGCTAATATGTAATATCCTTTCTAATATATCAAGTCTTTTGTGTTGCTTATGCCTAACATTAAGCAAGAAGGTTGTATGGGTCATTTGGTTTCTATTTCAAAAGTTCAATCAATTGCATAATAAACTGTTATAAATAACCCGCATAACGACCTCTACATTTAATTGTGCGACTTGGCAGGATGCTGAAGGGTTTGCCCAGGGCGCCATACATGCTATAAGCATCACTGGTATTAAGATAGAGCAGGCCCTGTGCTATTTTAAGATGCACCCATTTCTACAATGAACTGAACCGAGGGTACGGCATGACAAAGAACGGGGCACTTTTGAACCAGGTTTTGAGGGCTTGAAAAGCTTGATGGGCCCCTTCGACCTACTGGAGTATCTTGGGTTTCTCTTTAGAAGGAGGTCAAAAGGGCTGCCACAGAGCTGAACCCTCTTATGAATCATCAGAGAAAGCTCTTGTGTTGTGGCCAAGACGTTACAGCTTTTACTGCGGTGTTGTCCACTTCTATAACAAATAATATCGAATTACCTTTTTTTCTTTTTTTTTGGACCTCGCATTTTACTAGCGTGACATAAGAGCAATTTTCCCGATTTCCATATATATATTTTGGACTTGGCAGACACGAACATCTTCCTTGCAACTACTGAGATGAAAACAATAATTTAAGCTACTGCTGGTAAGAACAAACTGATGGGGAAATAACTACTCGTTAGCTGCAGGTTCAACATGAATCCTTTCTCAAACTACAGCCAACAATATACATACATTAATCAAATCAAATGTCCAGATATGGCAAATAACGCCGATCTAGCTCTTGGTATAAATATCATGGCTGTTTTCAGGTGCTGGAGAAACATACGGAAAGGGGCATTTTAATGGCAAATTCGATACCACTGAGTATCGAAAGATGCCTCGTCATTTGGGAGCAAATTTCAATACCTAAGGAGTAAATCTCATTAGCGTCAGTGAGCCAGTATGCACACAGCATGCTCATTACAATGCCCAGATAGTGGGCTCTTGTGTGTGTGTCGTATTTTAAGAAGCTCGTCTCTGGTGTGCTTCGCATAGTGGGTGTAAAAATCTCGACACAATCAAGGTTGCGGCTCCATTTTATCAACCTTGAGACTTTTTTTCCCCCCCCCACGCGCTATGCAGTACATACAAAAAGGACATTGTTGGCCAGACCAACAAGAACATGAAAGTACTAAAATACATGAACGTGCATCGAATGAATTTAAGAGCAGAAAGTTGCTCTGTGTTCGAATGCAAGAGGAACAGACATGCTTTCATCATTCACAACTTCACATAATTTTATTAGACTTTCGAACCACAAATCATAAGGACACACCTATGTAGAGTGCATCCTGTAAGTTAACATGCTACTGTACATATGATGATATTTTTCAACATTATCGCTAAGTAATCTCAGTATAAAATGAAAGCTGTTTCATAAGGGGTGTCACATTCCTATACAGGTCGGGCATATATATAAAGATATATAGTATATTCAGCACCTATAGCTTAATGTAAACTGAATGTAGAAGTTAACACATCAGGCTTACATGAAGTAAAATCATATGCAGAGGGAATATAAAAAATGTAAAGATAAAAGAAGAAAGAATTGAAGAAGAAATGTAATTATTGTGCTACATTAAGGGAAAAAAAAGCTTAAGAATTCTTCACCATGTAATCAAAACCTGGAAGGATAAAATATCATCAGTAAAAACCATAGCTTTGTTTAATAGTGAAAGTAAGAGTGTTTCCTTACACACACACAATGTAATGAGAACTCTGAGGATTGGGACTAAACAGCTGTGCGTTCATAAAAAAAAAAAAACACTTGTTAATGAAATTAATCAGGCTTCAGTTTGCTAGGAAGCATAAAGATTGGATTTTGGAGTGATGAAAAAAGGTCATGTGGTGTGATGAGATCAGACTGACCCTATTCCTGAGTGATGGCGACATCAGGGTAAGAAGCCTCTAGAGGCAGTGTTATGATCAGGGTTGCTTCAGTTGCTCAGGTCTAGGTTCAGCAACATTATGTGGTAATAGAATGAAGTCAGCTAATGACCTGAATGCACTGAATGACCAGGTTATCACATCTATGGAGTTTTTCTTCCCCGATATCATGGCCATACACTACACTCTAGGACTATTTCAAGTATTTTAAGCCATTCAACACAGATAAAACATGTCATTACATAGTATTGGTGCTAAAAAGTGTAAATATGCATATACATTTATACTTTTATCAGCTAAAAATAAACACATTTGCTAATGAAAATTTCATGCCCTTTCATGTAGTGTCTGTAACTTTTTTTTATTTAAATCTTTCAATGAGCTTAATTGTCATGCAGATGAAACTTGGCCAATGTAGATTTCACATGAAAAGTCATGAACCTGAAAAAGTGTATTATTTTAAAATGTAAAATTTTTAAGATAGTGCAACATGAATTTGACATGGTTACGGACACTACAGATTTTTTGCTTAAAAAAAAAAAATTAAACGAACTAAATTTTTAAAGGTCGAATGCTTCTAGAAGCTTACGCCAAACTTAGTACCAATACTTACAAAGAAATATAAATAATTAGCATTTTAAATTCTTATTGTTTGAAGTGAGACAATATAACTCTGACAAATGGCCATTTTTGGGGCACATATAAAATCATCTCTTCAAAACGGCTGACGTTAGCAACTTGAAATTTTTAGGGAAGCAAGATTGGTCACTTCTATGTTGTATAAACTTTAGAAGAAGCTCCTTTGGTAGACATTATATGTAAAATATATATAAAAAATGATTAAATCAGCACCAGTACTGTTTTGCCCATACTGTGAGTTAAACCACATGTTTCACCTCTGACCTCTTTCATTAAGACATTTCCACCCACAAAAAAAATGTATAAATAAACTAAATTTCTTAATACATCACTTCCCCTACATTTCGATGTGATGTGTGAAACTGTAATGTCAATTTTTAATAATGTGAATAAATATATGAATAAATAAATATAATTTGAAAACCTTTTACATCTTCAGAAGTTTGGTGTCACATTACTAATTAAATTCTGAAAATGAATTTAGTTTCATTTAATTACATTTTAAATTAGGAAATAGATTTGTAAACAATATCACCGCCGCATGCCAATCACTGCATAGTGCACTTTTCTCAAACAGCTACAGTATAAGCCTGTGTTATCACTCAACTATCACTACCAATCTCGAATGCCAGGTCTCACTAGAGATGGGGAAAATAGCTGATGCAATCGCACATAAATAAAAACAATCATACGTATTGTAAAATAAGCTGTACTGTGAAACTTTTTCTCAGCTGCATAAAACTTTTGGGATAAAAAATTGCCCATTTCCGATGCCCTGTCCAATTATTTTTAAATTATGCAAATTCATTAAATGCTAAATCTACTTTTATAAACGAATCCTGCCATACTGGATATTTACAGATTGTGGTGTCATATCCTGAAATTCAAGAATTATTAAAACCATTGTGATTTATATATACAACATGGCCACCACAAGCCAAACTACTATTTAATGGTCTATCAGCTAATGGTGTATCAGCAAGTTAGTCAATCAGCTACAGTGTAAGACATTTTAGATGAATTTGCAGAAAATTTATAGCATGGAAGAGCATTTTTATTCATAGGGATGGCTACTGCTCCAAACGTCTACAGTACAACATGTCTAACGATGGATGCTTTAGTGTTCTATACAATTAGACAAGAACCAGCCATAGGGGCAACGTTCAGTTTTTAAAAGATTCTTGGGCCTTGCAAATCACTGTGTCTGGCTGTACAGTGGTGTGTAAACGTTTAATATGCACTTAACTGAAGGTGGAATAAAGGTAAACTGTACCTTTTTGCTCTTGTGACACCAGTGCATTATGCTGTCATGAACAGCAGTTTATAATACAGGAAGCATGTGAACAGTTTGACAGAAAAATGAAATTTTTTTTAATGAAACAGCATGGCAAAATTTTGCTCATACATGCACATTTTTGTGGTTTTACAAAAAAAGATACCCTGGTCCATGAATGTTTAAACGTAGATGAGTTTTTGACAGTTAACTTGTGTACGCCACCACATTGAATTTTAAATGAATCACTCAAGATGTGAGCAAAGTCCAGACTTTCAGCTTTAATTCAAGGTGTTTGACAAATGTGGTGCCATTTTCAAACGCACCCCGAGTTTTTGGGTGGCTTATAAATAATACACCAAATGACTAACAAGCAGATATATGGACAGGTGTGGCCTGTTCTCTTGTTACTCTATGACTGATTAAGCAGATAAAAGGCTTGGAGGGTCTTCTGAGTGTTGCGTTTGCATTTGGTTGCTGTTCACTCAAACTCTCAACATGAGATCCAAAGAGGAGTCTACACAGGTGAAGCCGGCCTACATTAGGCTGGGGGGAAAAAAATAAAAATAATAAAAAATCAGAAAACAACAGAGATGTAGCAAAAGCATGGCAGGTGGCCAATGTAATAGTTTGGAACATTATTAAAAAAGAAACAACAGCTGAAGGTCTGGAACAAGACAACAACAAAAAAAATATCACTGCAAAGTTCGGCCCATGGTAAAGAATCCTTTCACAACATCTAGCCAAGACGAGAGCATTCTATAGGAGGTTCACAACCCATTGTCAAAGGCTACAGTCAAGAGACAGCTTTATGAAGCAAATACAGATGCTTCACAACGAGGTGCAAACCACTGGTGATGCTCAAGGACAGGAAGGACAGGTTCGACCTTGCCAGAAAATTCTTTCACCAAAATTGACTTGTACCAGAATGACAAGAAGAACAAAGAATAGAGAAAGAAAGCAACAGCTCATGATCCAGAGCACACCACATCATCCGTCAAATATGGTGGAGGCAGTCTTATGGTATAAGTGTTTATGGCTGCCAATCAAACCAGGTCACTGGTCTTTTCTGATGAGTTGATTGCTGATACAGTAGCAGGATGAATTCTGAAATGTACTGTATATTTCTATACTCTTTGCGAAGGTTCTAGTGATGGGTCATTCATGAACGATTCATTCTTTTTATAACGAGTCTTTAACGTGACTCACAAGAACGACTAGTCTCAGAGAGTGATTCGTTCATTTTTCTACTGGGCCCAGATTGCGCAAAGCATCTCAAAAACCTCTGTAGGTTATGTACAGAAAACAGAAATGAGTAGATGCCTTTGAGTCTTCTAGTCCGAATCGTTCGTTCTTTTGTCACGTGACTCCCATAGACGCTATGCAGTGCGTCAGACAGGAAACAGAATTGAGCGATTCTTCTCATGAGTCTTCTAATCCGAGTCATTCTTTTGTCGCGTGACTCCCATAGACGCTATGCAGTGCAATAGATTCAAAAGAACAAACGACTCGGAGTAGAAGACTCGTGAGAAGAACCGCTCAATTTTGTTTCCTGTTTATCATAATACTGTATGTCCTTAGCTGCATTGTAATATTTTATTACCGGAACTATAGCCAAAATTTCTGTATGCAGAAGTGTTGGAAATCTGTCTATTGAAAATGTAACATTTTATGTTGAAAGAAATGGGATATTGTTCACTGGTCAAGTCAGTCATCTGCTTTCAACCTGATAGAGAAGGCCGTTCACTTATTGATGGCACGATCGACCGCAGAAAGAAACACAAACAAGTAGCAGATGAAGGCGGCTTCAGTAAGGGCAGGGAGAAGCAGGGAGGAAACTCAGCATTTGGTCATTTCCATGGGTTTCAGACTTCAGGCAATCATTGTATGCAAAGGACTATCATCCATGTATTAAAGGCAATCCTTATGTTGTTTTTTATTATTGATTATATTAGTTTGTTCCATTATTTATGACCCAGAAAAATAGGGGGTTGTTTAATTTCAAATTAAGCAATCACAGCGAATCAGATCAAGGAAAAATGTGTTGTGATTTGTTGCATCACTTGTGCATATTTGAAGTTTTGTAATGTTATTTCTATGATTAACCACAGTGCTTAACTACAGTATCCCACATGATTTTGTCATGGCGTTCAAACAACATCCAAATCACATAATGTCCTATTTCACAGAATGCATCACAGATACATCGCATCTGTTCAAGCAACACGTCATTTATTACTGCAGTTGTGCAATGGCAATAAAAGAGTGGAAACATCCTGTTCTTGTTTACAACACTCTCAAAAAACACTTTGAACACATCCGAACCACTCGCTGCAGCCGCGGAGTTGCACAGGACGTATCTTGACTGTATTGATCATGTGCCAGTGTGCCTTGCGGTGGAATGTTATCAGCGGATCCTTTGGGTGCTTACAGCCTCCATGGATCAGACTTGTTTGTCGGGTGCATTCCATGGGTGCTTATTTGGATTGAAATCTGGGGAATTTGGCAGCTGGGGCAACAACCTTGGACTTTGCCTGCTAAGCCCCATACACACATGCCCATAACTTTGCAACTCACATTGGCTGTGTGGTTCAGAGGCGACTCTAAATGACTTAAAAGCAATTATAAGGAGACAAAGCAGTATAAGATAATATAATATTAGATGTGTTTTCTTGTTAATGGCACTTCTGTGACTGGTACTGAAAGTGGGTTTTGAGAACTATGTCTCGCCACTGAACTGGCCTACAGTACTTTCTCCGTTGCTCTTTCCTAAAAACAATAAGTTCTGCAAAAGGTGCTTCAACAGCAATATACCCTCTGATTGGCTTTTGACTGGCAGGCAAGGAGGGGATCGAGATAATATTAGCAGGCTATTTCAGGCACAAGAGACATATGAATTGCTTACGTAGACGCATAGATCAGAAATTTGTGATGGGAAAAGGCCCGACTGATGGGGGGACCGAATGACTCACACTCGTAAGGAGGACTATATTTGTCCCAACCATATGCACCAGGTTCAGTCTGCCAAGAAAACTCACTGAGACAGATAATGAGATGAATCAAGCATGACGGAGCAGAGACGAAACCAAGTGGGTAAAGATATAGATAGAGGGCAGGGCAGAGAGGTGGGGAAGAGAGAAAATATTAGAGAGACAGAGATGAGGAAACAAGGACTGGGAGACGGAAAATGGGAGAGCTGCCAAACATTTATGTTACTATGGTCTCCTAACCGCTTGCTCCCTTATGACCTTACACGGTGTTGAGTCACTGTCTCTCACTCAAGCCTGCACTTTACAATGACATCATGCTTTGGACATCAGAAATGGATGACTAGGAATTAGAACTATTCCTAAAGGACTGTCATTGCTTTCTCTGAATAACACTTAGAGAGACATCTTACAAACTTTTGCAGAAAGTATTACAAATATGATACCAGTCTTCTCTATTTCAATAATAAACATCAGTGGTAACAATATGGTACAACTCAACATATTGGCCATAGAGGCACGGTGGCGTAGTTGTTCGCACTGTGGCCTCGCACCTTCAGGTCAAGGGATCGATTCCCAGCTCAGGTCTGCGTGCATGGAGTTCGCTATTGTCCACATGCTCGGCTGGTTTCTTCCAGGTTCTCTGGTTTCAAAGACATGCAGATTATGATTACTAATTTGTGTTTCCAAATTGCACAAAGTGTGTGTCCATATGTCCTGTGATGGGCTGGCACCCCACCCAGGCACAGTTCAAAGTACAGAACAGTAGTAGATATTGTTCTATCCTGCAGCATCTAGTGAACTGCTCACCACCTGACGTTTAGCACTCTGCTAAACCTCCACTTAAATGTAACTGTGTCCCTGGTGCTTCCACATAAAGTGTAGGAGCATCTTAGAGGACACCATTAGCTCCTTACCACGTTGACCTTTTACACTTTGGTATTGTAAGAAAATAATGAGCCAGCACAAGGGAGTGCTTAGGAGACTTCAGCACAATCATTAGAATGCACAAAGGCGAGAATTTTTTTTCTTTTTTTTTCTTTTTTTTTTTTACCCAATGTGCTGGTCTGAAGTGACAACACTTCATATTTCCATAGCCTGGATGGCCTTCTTCATTCTGCTTAAGTGGTTTTATTTTAATGCAAGAGGTCTGAACAGCAGCAGCTGGAGTGAGTTTTAAGAGATGCCACTAAACCCTTGACTTTAAAACTGCCTACTAATTATATATAAAGCCAAGCATTATGTCAAATGAGGTTTTGTTCAGACATGGCTGCTGAACAAGTTTTACAGACAGCACAAATCTTATATATACGAAAGCTTGAAACCTAGAGTTTTTAGTTATTTGTTGGTCCTGATCGGATGGATGGATGGATGGATGGATGGATGGATGGATGGATGGATGGATACTTTATTGGTCCAGAAGGAAACTCCACATACCCAGCCACAGGTTGTAGATGTAATTGCATACTGTCAAATATACTATACTATCTTTTATATACTACAAGTGGTTTTGATCATTTATGGTGTAAATTTGGTTTGTCTAGGTCCTGGAGGAATGGCATTTTGTTTCACTATGTACTGAACTGTACAGGTTGAAATGACAATATGGTTGAAATGACAATAAACGCCTACTTGACTTGACTTAACTTACATATAGTCAGCATACACTGGTTAATGTTAGAGCCAATCAGAAGTTACTGGTCCAATGATAAGAACAAAAAAATCTTTTATAATTGACAGTGTCAATGGCTGATGTGAGGTCAAGGAAGACCTTGAATAGGCCAGTATGATGCCAGTCATTAGGATTCTGGAGGTTGGTCTTAGAAAGAAACCGAAATGGATTCATTAGTTTACAAAGAAGAGAGGTGGCATAGTGGCCTTGCAGCTCCAGGTTTGAGCGTTCGATCCCTGCCTTAGGACTGTGAGCATTGAGTTTGCATGTTCTCCCCATGCTTGGTGGGTTTCCTCCGTGTACAACAGCCCTGGGCATTCGATGGTCCATGAGGTCAAAAACACACCAAACTATTTTACTGATGTAACTTAATTTTTTTTTTAATCAGTTGAATTTATATGAATTTAATTTTAGTTTAAAATGCCTGTATGGTCTGATTGTGCTTCTTCCTGCGACACATGACTGCCGTAAGTGATGTTTCAGGTCACTGCATCGCCTGCTGATTCTAAGGGGATTTGCACATGTCCAGAGTTGGTTGTGCAGTCGATGCCAAATGTAGAGTCATGGACCACTAAATATTGTCTTGCAGAGGTCAGCGGTGAAGCCGTATGCTTAATTTGCAACAAAAATTTGGCTGTGTTGAAATACTATAACCTGAGATATCCATTTGAGATGAAACGCTAAGCTACAAAAGCCACAAGCTCTTATTACAAAGCTTCATGCAGTGAAGGAAGGACATGTAAAAACCAAAGATAGAAATGCTGAAGAATAAGAGCAAGTGCACAGTATGTTTTCTATATTTAATCTTAGTGGTAAAATTGATGTACAGGGTGGGAAAAAAAAAAAAAAACTGTGTGTGGCCCCAGGCACCAGTCTGGGTTTCTCATGTGGTCCCCAGGAAAAATAATTGCCCACCATTGAGCTAGATTACCCATGGATTCAAGAACAACGACCAGCCCTAACTGCAAAGTTAAAAGGATCAATCCTGCTACTTCTTCCTCTAGGTGCTCTGACTGTTTTTCTCACATGTCCCATGGCATGTTGGCTTCAGGGTCCCAGGTTAAATCCTGTGCTTGGTGTGGCCTTGTGCAATTTACTCCATGCTCTTTCCTTGTCTAGTTTGGGTTTCCTTTGGGTTTTTTGGCTTCCTCCATCTTCTCCAAGCCATTGCAAACCATTGCTTGGCTGAAATAAATTGCTTCTGTAAGTGTGTGGGTGTATGTAGTATGTGTATATTTGTGCATGGTGACCCACAACAGACTGGGGTCTCATCCAGGATGTATTGCTGCCTTATGCTTAGTTTTCCTGAATCAAATCCAGCCTGACCCTGATCAGAAAAAAAGACAGTTACTAAGGTGATACACTGCACCACTGCAATCATGTGTGATTTGCATGCGTTCCGTCCTTAAACCAACTAATAAATTGCACCAGATGGACAAGCATGATGGGCAGCATGGTGGCACAGTGGGTAGCATTTCCACCTCACAGCACCAGGGTCCATGGTTCAATCCTGAGATCGCCTGACTGCCTGCGCAGAGCTTGGCATGTTCTCAGAGACAAACAACAGCGTCACTATTTAACCACGGACTGCAGTGCTTTTTCTTTCAGTTGTAATTTCATTTTCTTTTCGAAAGTAACTAAAACCTTGAACAATAGCAAGATTTGTTCTTTGGATGTTTCACTTGTACTAGACAGGAGATTCCCGGAGCTTGCCGAAGCTAGTATAGAACTAGAGTTATTGCATATTATGTAGGATTTGAGCAGTCTATTAATTCTGAAGTCTATTAGTTGCTATTGGAAGCAATTCATTTCACCGTTGTAATTTCATTTACTGTGTATCATCGGTATTGAAAAATAGTCCAGGTCCAAAGGAGTAGCTGCAGGTCTACAGCATTTATAAAGTCTTATATGAAAAGCTAACTCTCAAAATCGATCCTATTTCATGAACCATACTGGTTTGCCTATTAATCACGATTAGATCAGGTTCATGAAAGGAACGCTGGCTAAGTCGTATATATTGCCCCTTTTTATTCTTTTTAAAGCAGAGGAATATCTGATTTTATAAAGCGAAGCAGACAGAAAGACAGGCTTTTCATATTGTTTTTTTTTTTTGTTTTTTTTCTTCAAAAATGGTACCGTTTGATTCTTGTTTATTCTAATGTACCCCTCCCAAAATATTCCATCCATCCATCTAGGACCTTCTCTAGTCCAACTGGGGTCCATAGAGACCTTTGGTACTCATTGTATTTATTCAAATTTTTACAATGGTGGTGGGACCTCAAGTAGATGCAATTTGGGAATGCAATTTTTGGCATGCCTAATCTGCTAAAGTCTTTGGACTATGGGAGGTAACCTCAGTACCCGGAGGAACGCCACAAAGCATAGGGAGAACATGCAAACTCCATGCACACAGACGTTGGGGATCGAACCCGGACCCCGGAGGCGCAAAGCGACAGTGCTAACCACTGCCTCCCAGAATATTACTGATACACTGATGGAGAAAGAAAAAAACAGGAAGTCGCCGTTAGCATATGTTCATGTCGCAGCGCACGTTAATGTAATCTGCACTGTGCTCCACATCATTAATCTTCATTCCTTCTCCATCAGCTCATATTAAAGGACACAATACCAGTGGGGCTGTTTGGAGAAATGCCTGAATTATGTCCATGATGTGCCTGCTCCTCCGACTAATAACGCCTCAAAGATTCACACCTTAACAATAACTATTACGTCTGTGAATTACTGTTTGAGTACAAGAATGCTTAGAATGCAGAACACATGACCATGATGGGAATTTTATTATTTTTTTTAATTATTTCTTGTTAAAGAAATTATTGCGTGTGTGTATTTACAGTAATTAAGTAGAGATACAGATGGTGATGATGTAATTGTGTTGATGTTTAAAATTGTGCAAAGATGTATATATAGACCTTTTGCAATCATGTGACTGCGATGACGTCAATCTCAACAGTGGACGGCGGAAGTACAGTTAACTGACATTAGGCTACTATGTATTAACGTTGATAATTGAATAATGTTCAAAGTGTATTTCGGAGTCAAAACAATGACCGAAAGATTAGTTACTTGATGATTACTTGATTATTTACCAGATTATATGACTCTTTGTAAGTTTGAGTATCCTTACTACCATTGGAGATAGTAGTAAGGATATTAATTTGCAGAAGGTTGCTTTGGTGTCATAACACGATTTCCTTAGATGACATACAAACTTGTGATTCCACCTAGTTTTTGTGGCATTTCCTTCCAGAGGCATCCGCTCATTCAGTGCTTTTGTTGAAAATGAGACGGTCCTATGGACTATACTCTGCTTTTATTCTTCAATAAATGCTATGCAGACCAAGTTAACTAGTACTGACATTTCAAGCTTTCTAATTAATAGTTAACTAACTTTTTCAGGGTTGAATCCCAAAAAGGAAAGCTGTGCTATACAGGGTTTACAATCCCTTGTTCCACACACCAAGTAGTGCTCTTGTTCAGGGGTTAGAGAGGGATTTGGGATTCAGCCTTGTGTTAGATGCTAGATAGCGTTTTTACTCGCGTTAGCCGTGAACAGAACAACGCGGACGGTTCAAAGGCAATCAGAATTACTAAGAAGACTGAAGTGTTAAGTCAGACGACAATGTTTACAGGAAGGTTTTCTTGCTGTAACTGCTAGTATGACTGGTTTTTGCACTGGCATCCAGTAAGTATTGTTGGGACCATGGTGGACAGGCAGCGTTACGTCACCTGCAAAAGGTCGATAACTGGATCCAAACAGTATGGATCTAAAACAGTCAAGTCACGTAGGCTTTTATTGTCATTCCAACTAAATATAGTACAGTACACAGTGAAACGAAACAACGTTCCACCAGGACCAGGATGTGAGTACCCGAATGCTTCGGTGCCTTTTTCTAGATGGCAGGAGGGTGAAGAGCGAGTGTGAACGGGGTGTCCGGTCAGCCGCAATGCTGGTGGCTTTGCGGATGCAGATGTATTTGATAGAGGGAGAAGAGATCCCGATGATCTTCTCAGCTGTCCTCACCATGCGCTGTAAGGTCTTGCGGTCCGAGGTGGTACAATTCCCAAACCAGACGGTGATGCAGCTGCTCAGGATGCTCTCGATAGTTCCTCTATAGAAGGCGGCGAGGATCGGTGGTGGAAGCTGGGGCTTCCTCAGCCTTCTCAGGAAGGAAAGACGTTGTTGGGCTTTCTGAGATATGAAACTCATATATCATATATAAAAGATCTGAAACTTGTGCTAAGCACATTTATAATTTTTTTTTGTTTGTTTATAAAAATACACAAAAATGGCAAAATAGACTTACTCTTAAACTTGGTAATAGAAACCATATTGTGAGTGAGTGAAACAGATAGACTTTGACTTCACATACAGGATCTGAATTATTGATACTTATTAATGAATTTGTTGTCATCACCAGTATACAATGTTATTGTTATTGCTACAGTGTTACACATCTGGTTTCACGCACATAACTGTCTGTTAAGTTTTTAACAATAACGCATCAGTTGATATTCCTGTGTAGTAAAGTTACAATCAGTTGTGTGAAAGAAAAAAAGGGGCATCCGTATTCATTGGTCTTTCTACTATGTGCATCAGTTTTCATAAAAAACAGTAGCCCGCTTTGATGTGGCTTTGATGTAAATGTCAACATAATTACAAAGGAATGACTCAAGGAGCCAGAGAGCAATAGTGGAGAAGACACACCCCATTTATTACCTGTCGCAGAAGACTGGATCTGAGTGTTCAGTGCATTTTAAACACGCTGTAAGTGCAGCTACCATTTAAACGCACAGACACACACATTCACAAAGGTTCTGTGCTTTTTTTTTTTTTTTTTTTCTTCTTAAGCTATTTATTTAGATATTGGCTGCTTATTTGGCATGTTCAGCAGGATCATCCGCCTCTGAATTGCCAGTGCAATTGCCAGCCCACGTCAAACAGTGGAGGCCTGTGTTGATTTAGGGGTATTAGTGGCACATTTGATAAGATCTGGCAAATACTCTCCTCAGGCTGTGCTGTCCTTACTTACAGCAACTTGGCTTAAAGTGCTTGAATCTTGTATATGAACACATCATCTTCCTCTCTGCAGCCCAGAATGTCAGGGCTTCACTACTGGCAAGATATCACGCTTCAAATCTCTCTTGCTAACACATACTGTATACATGTACACAAACAGGCATCCTGCCACACTTCCCCCCCTTTTCTTGCAAGTTTTGTCTCATTTTGCCAAAGCTGCATGATTAGCAGAATTAGCTCAAAATTTTTGTTGATTCAGTGCAGCATTGAGAAGATTGATCCACAAGAAGGGGGGAAAAAATCCACTCCTTACAAACATTATAGAGACCGAGCAGCCAAGCATGAGGCCAATTTATGGTCATTGACAAGACAGAATGGTATTCTAAAACCGAGCAAATTTGGCCAAAGATCAATGTGATGTTTTTTTTGTGTTGGCATTTGAATCCTCCTACCCATCCAAGTTATGCAGATTTTGTGATGGAGATGGATCTTTGGCGGCTCAATCTATCACCAATGCCTTGGAAGCAGAAATGCTTTATGCTAATTCTGGCCCCGGCATCAACATTAAGACACTGGGCCCAGAATGCATCCGAGCCACATTTATTTCCATTTTAAATAAATGTTAATCGTAATCACAAGCTGATGCCTTTATTTCCTTGTTTAACTTTGGAGATCTTTGCATGCATAATAACTTAAAGTTTTTATTGGAAATATTTATGCACATGTGATGTGATAAAACTCATCAGCACTTATGGTGAATTAATTATCTGTATACCTCAATCCACAAGAAATCACACATATATTTGAAGAGTTTTTTTTTATTTACTTGAAAACAACAACAACTGCTATTATTATTATTATTATTATTATTATTATTATTATTATTATTATTATATACTGTGCAAATGTCTTGATCCACATGTAATTAAATTCAATACTCAATACATAATACTGTATATGCTTCATATTTACAGTACACAGAATTACCAACTTATGACTTTCTTGCAGTTTCAGCTATTAGATTTGTTTAGCAGAAATAAAAATAAAGAGGCTTTTCAACGTTCGGTTTTGGCCCCTGTCCTCTTCCCTAATATTCTTCTATTCCTAACGGTTCCAAGGGTCGCTCAGATGGACTCAAAGTCCTCCATAAACTTTCAATGTGATTCAATTAGTGTTCGTTTTTATCCTCTGTGTAACTGTTGTTTTGGTTGCTTTCCAGTTGTTCTGTAACCTTTTGACTGACTGCTATTTTCTCTCCTTCTTATTAGTCTGAAAGTGTCTTTGAATAGTTGTTGTTCCATGAACATTACAACTGCATTTTTTTTTTATTATTACTGAAGCAAATGTACTCTCAGGTATGTTTATGGTCTTGCTCTTTATAATGGTTCTGTAGCATTGCACTCCTGAGCATTTTTTTCTTCATATTGTTATCCATAAGAACTTAAGAAGTGAAAGTCGCTAAGGACATAGACACTATTAACAACATTCTTTATTATGACATCAGGTGCAATTTCTAAAAGACAAATAAATAAAATAAAAAATAAATAAATCTTAAATCTGGAATTTGTTTTATTTTTTATATAACCATTACATTCACATATACAATATATCCCAAGTATATTCATGGCTACGGGTATCCTGACCACATTCCAGGATATAAATGGCAGAAGTGGCAGAAATACAGAAATTCAATACTCGAGTAAACGTGAGTACTCCAAAATAAATGTACTCCACTACAAGTAAAAAGTACCACTTATTTATTTATTTATTTTATTTATTTATTTATTTTGCTCAAGTACAAGTACTACAGCGGCAGCCAAAAGTTTTGAGAATGACACAAATATAAATTTTCACAAAGTCTGTTGCGTCAGTGTTTTTAGATCCTTTTGTCAGATGTTACTATGGTATACTGAAGTATAATTACAATAAGTTCATAAGTGTCAAAGGCTTTAATCGACAATTATATTAAGTTTATGCAAACAGCCAATATTTGCAATCTTTTTCAAGACCTCTGCAATTCACCCTGGCATGCTGTCAATCAATGGTCCACATCCTGACTGATGGCATCCCGTTGTTGCATAATCAATTTGTGGGGGTTTTGTTTGTCCACCCACCTCTTGGGAATTGACCACAAGTTCTCAATGGGATTAAGGTGTGGGAAGTTTCCCGGCCTTGGACCCAAAATTTCCATTTTGTGTCCCCCGAGCCACATAATTATAGCTTTTGCCTTAGGGCAGGCAAGGTGCTCCAACATGCTTGTAAAGGTATCATCACCAAACTGTTCTTGGATGGTTGGGAGAAATTGCTCTCAGAGGATATTCTCCCACTATTTTTTATATTTATGGTTGGCAAAATTGTGAGTGAGCCCACTCCCCTGGCTGAGAAGCAACCCCACACATGAATGGTCTCAGGAAGCTTTACTGTTGGCAAGACGCAGGACTGTTGGTAGTGCTGTGATGTGTGATGGTATTGAACACAACTGTAGTTGAAGTTCTAGCTTCTAATCTTACCTTAACAAGTGAGCCTGTTTCAAGTGAGTCCACAGTCCAGAGACCAAGTGGTAACCATCGACACCCAGGTAACCATCAATCTTTTTTTTTTGCACTAACCAATCAACTCTTTCATATTTATGCTTATGCACTTTTTGAATGATTGTCATCTGGAAAATCTTTATTTAACCTTAATAGAGATTAAATCAGTTCATCAGTTTAATCAGAGCTTAATCAGTTTCAAGAGAGTTGTGCAGTTAATGGAAAAGAAAGACATGTGAGTTCAGATCGACTCTCTTCTAGACTGATGGGCGTGTCAGGATAAGAAGGGTAGCACATGAAGAAGCGATGCACCCATCACACATAGTGCCCACTGGACAAGCCTCTGGAGACAGTGTTATGATCTGGGGTTGCTTCAGTTGGTCAGGTCTAGACTCAGAAACGTTATGAGGCAATAAAATTAAGTCAGCTGATGACCTGGATGTACTGAATGACTAGGACTTAAATTGTGAAAGAGTGATTTTGGGAGCATGAAAAATCATCGTGTCCTATAATCAAAGCTAAAGGTGACTGACAGAAATCCTAGAGTGTGGAGGGCCAGGCAGGGTACTTCCTTTCACATGACAGGTATAACAACTTTTTAAACTTTTTTGTTCCACTATTTACGATCCACAAAATACTTTTTTTTTTTTTCCACTTCTACAAACTTCTGTCACCAGTGCAATCAATCCTATGTTGTTCACTTGCGGCATATGATTTTGTAGTAGAAGTCAAATTGCCACAGTTAAACCTGTTGTTTTTGACTGATGAAAAACTAAATGTTGCCAATAACATTGAGCTGCTAAAGAAACTGAGACAAATTGCCACTAATTATAATTACTGATTTGCAGCTAGTCATCACACCCAAATTCTACCAGTGCACACAAAACAAATACTAGAAAGGTTTTTTTTTTTTTCTTCCCTTTTGGTGTACGCCGCATCCAGCAGCAGCAGCAGCAGCAGCAGCAAGTACGCACAAGATGAAGTGCAGAGTTTCGCTTTAGATGAGTCGACAGCTGGGAAGCAATCCCAGAATTTGTGATCTTATTCTCTTCGAAAGAGCCCTTACAAATCAATGACCAGCTATCCTTCTTGACCATTATCAGAGGATCGAGAGAATGCTGAAAATGAACACCCAACTGTGCTGTCAGTTAAAACTCTACACGTCTTACTTGGGTACCGACCATGTACCGAGTGCAGACGCACTTATATAACCCCTAGATTCACATTTCCAATATTGCATTGCATATAACATGCATGAGCAAGATGTTGTGCTGCTGGCACCGGGGCAGTTCCTCTAATCTGCAGACATTAGCTCCTTTATAAGGGTTCTGACTGACATATTACCTCATCAGTTTGGTCACCTGGGCCAGGATACGGGCGATTCTCTACTAATTTGATTTATAGGCATTGCTTAGCATGGTTAGCACTATTCGCTCTGCATACAGTATGCAAATCAACCCCAAAATCTCTCTTGCTTTTAGAACTAATGATGGTCGCAGGACTGGGTCTAGGCTTGCTAGAGTTGAGGGCTTTGCTGAAATTGATTATTAGTCCATACCATGGACAAAACTGTCTGTTTGTATCAGCAGAAGGAGCCAAAGCATTCTCTTACTGGACATGCAGGCCATTTCTAATAGAAGCAGCACATCACAATAGCTATTTACTGTACAAGGTAGTAAAGTAAAAGTGTGATAAAGTAAGAGCAGGGAAAGGAAAAGACAAATCAAACAATCTACTCCCAGAGCAGTTGAAGCCCTTCTGTGTTTACTCAGTCTAAAAATATTGGAACTCGAATCCACTGAATCATCTCTTTATGAGGCATGTGATTAAATTCATAAAGGATGCATCAATTAGTCAATTTTTGGCCAATGTTTATTCATTTGATATTGATTTACATAATGTAGTACAATCCTTTATGCATTATCCATTACTCTTCATACCCATTTCAGTAATATGGAAAAAAACAAAACAATTTTTTCCCCTTTTTTTTTTTTTAGGAAGTGAAGGCAGAGAGATGTATACTATATGGACACAAGTTTGAGAACACCTTCATATTTAGTGCCTCCTTATTTAATGCTCTTAAAATAACCTCCACTCTCCTGGGAAGAGTAATAGATTTTGAGAAATTGCTGTGTCTATTCACTCCTGCAGTCAAAAGAGCATTAGTGAGGTCTGGTTCTGATGTCAGGGGAGAAGGTCTAGGTACAGCCATCCTGTATTCATCCCCATTCAATGAGGTTGAGGTCACTACTCTGTGCAGGCCATTCGGGTTCTTCATCACCAGTCTTGGTTGAATCAGGTCTTCCATCCATCCATCCATTCAATTCATCTAGGGACCGTTGGAGGCCAATGATGACCATTGTATCTATAAAGGTCAATTCCAGGTTACCGGAATAAACACACCAAGCATGGGGAGAACATGCAAACTCCATGCACACAGAACCCGGACCCTGGAGCTGCGACACCACCGTGCTAACTGTTAAACCCTCCATTAATCCATGTTTTCATGTATCACATTTTGTGTACAGGAGCATCGTCTTGATATAACACATTAGGGCCTCTTAGTTGTAGTGAAAGGAAACTGAAATGCTTCAGCACACAAGGTCATTCGACAGTAAATCATTGTGTGTTTCCAATTTTGTGGCAATGGTTTGGAAAATGCCTAAATATGGGTGTGATTGTCACTTCTTGAGGTATTGGTTATACAGTATAGTGTAAGTGTAAGTACAAGGGGTCGCTCGATCTGACAAACAGATCATCGTTGCCAAGAACAAAGTCATGCAACAAATCAGTAAATCAAAGTCAAAGCAAATGAATCGAGTTGCTATAAAACAGCAAAAGACATTTCAGAAAGAATAATGAATTTTCATAAAAGATTTATATGGGCAGAAATTATTGAAACACATGAGTGTTGATGTGAGTATAAGAGTTTTTAAATTCCCAGCTTGAACACAAGTCATCTGAAACGTCTTATTATGAAATAGTTAGATATCAAATATACCATATCTTTTGGCATTTTACTTATTTCAAGCTTTAAATGTTATTTTTTCCTATAGGCAGATAACATCCTTCCAGAGATGGAAGGTAACTAAGTACATTTATTTTATTATTGTACTTAAGTACAATTTTCATGCATCCGCACTTTACTTGAGTAGTTTTATTAGAAATGCTTTTTTATTTTTACTCTATTACATCCGACAACAAATATGTGTACTTTCTACAGTACTTCGCTACATTTGTCCATAGTGTTGCGTTATATAGCCACAGTGGCATGTACTGTTGCATTTGAAGTGGTAATATCACTTCAAATGCTACTATCAGTATTATATGTAATTCCGCCGTAAAACACTCTATCATGCAGCAGATGTTTGAAATCAGAAGTGGAGGTGGTTTCAGATAGCGATTAAAAAAGTTTGCAGTCTGCAAGTAGAGAGAGTGAGAGACTTTTATTATGACTTAAAGGCTATATGAACTGGTACAAGCTCAGCACCTTTTGTACTTTTTCTTAAGTACAAGTAATTGCTGGACTTTGTGTACATTGTCCACCACTGCTTTGTTACAGAATAAAATTTAATGTCTAGAAAAAATATTTTGTAAAAATACATTTGATTAAGCATAACCTTATAACAGGAAATAATGCACACACTTACTCAGTCATGCTCTATACCAGGTTCACGGAGGCCAGGAGCCTATCCCAGGGTACTCGGGGCACTAGGCAGGGCACACCCTGGCTGGGGAAATACTACACCCATATGACTATAAATAAAAGTGTCTGTAGTCAAGATATTTTTCCCGTGCTAAGAGGATATTTTTACATTGTAGGATCAGGGACGGTGGATCCTGCTCAGCGTGATGTGACACTTGTACTGTTGGAGGATGATGTAATTTCTCAAAATGTGTTTACATAATATATTCTATGAAATAATAACAACGCTTCACAAAAGATTTTTTTCAGCCTACTGTATATCTGGCCTGCTAAGACGTACCACTTTTTCTATTTAAGGGCTGCTCATAATAAAATAGAGGCCAAATGGGGAGGATTGCATACACAATCTTTAATAATATGACAGTATTGCATGCTGGGTTATGATATCTAATGCAAAGATGCCTTTCTTGAGACAAACCTGCCTTGTAACTCACTCAGTCAGCTCAATGTTATCCTCAGAACCTTCCCCTTTTTCTCTCACTGTTTTCTGTCATAACTCTTCTTCCTCAATCCATTCTCTCTCCCTCTCTCTCTTACCTTCTGTGTGTGTGTGTGCGTGTGTGTGTGTGCGTGTGTGTGTGCGTGTGCATGGCTCTAGGGCTGAGGAGACAGGCATGAAATGAGTTATGAGCACTCTCTGTCTTCCTCACCTTCTCTGTCCCCTGAGTACACCTCAGCTTATGAGAAATCTTGGCTTAAATAAATACGCCCTTGGTAACATAACAAACGAGGCAGAGAAGAGGGATGGGGATGAAGGGCTTTGGGGAAAAAGTAAACACTCAACAAAGTCACTTGCCCATTGGATAGCTAGGTTTAATGGCAATAGAAAATGTTTTTTCTCCCCCTTTTACAGTCGGTTTGATAGGCTTCTGAACTTTTAGACTTGGCAGCCTACTCTAAACATTTCCTAAACATTTGATATGCGGATATAGACTGCACTGGGCTGCTCAATCCCTCTTCAGCACATGCAATCATAAGAAAACATATTAGAACTTCTGCAAAACAAGATTACTCTTGATCGATCGGGTGCAAAGTTCTTCGCTTACTCTCATCATCACTTTTGGATCCGAAATGCTATATTATGTCTCGAGGCCACAGAATATGAATAATGGTCTTGAGCTTCTTTCCCCATTGCCTTTCAGTATTCCGCTTGATATATGCATTATACGTTTTTCATGACATAAAAGAGATAAGCTTGAACATATGAATATGAAACAACTTGCACATTTGGGGAAAAGTAATTATAATAAAAGAACCACCGACCAAGACATTACTGGAAGAGTGAATACAAAACTGCTTATTATGATTGAGGTGCGAATACGGTGCCAAAAGTGTCATCTGGAAAAAAAAAAAGAAAGAAAGAAAAGAAGTTACAAACTGAGACTAGTGGTGTCAATGGTGCCTCCATCACCAACTTCCTGTCACTAATCTGTATGCCTGAAAAATGCTTCAAACAACATGAAAAATAGGAAGAAAGCTATTGAAAGAAACCAACTTTAGATTTTCTTCCTTGCTGTGTCATGTACTATTTGGATCCTACTTGGATCAATTTCAAATTCTAATTAGTGGGTTACAATAATAATTCCATTATAAACCAAAAAAAAAAAAAAAACATTCAACCATTTATTCTTGACATATCTCATCATGAAACCATAGTGCATCCCCCACCTAGTGGCAGAGGCAAAACATCCTACTGCCAGTAAAGTTTTTCACATAAAAAAAAAAAAAAAAAAACTTTTACATGAGTGCTTTATCTATAAGCAAAATGGCTTTACCCTCTGAATGTGTCTGCCTTTATAAAGCACTTATTTAGAGTCCCATTAGGGTCTGAGAGTGAGCAATTAATAAAGTCCACAAAAATGTAGGTTTGTGTAGTTCATTTAAGTTAAATGGCTCATATGCATCCTAAACTTTTGCACTATGGTGTAAATCAGTCAAGCTACTTATGCTAGTGATTTTATTCAAAGACACATTTTTTAAAAGTTGCAAACATGGATAAAGCAATTTTTCCACCTTGTTAACTCGTTAAATCTCAATCTCAGCCAAACAGCCCAAAATTGTGAATAATTTGTGATTGTAGAAATTTTAATCTAGTACGTATTACAGGTTGTTGTAGCAAACTATAGATTATACCATTGTATTACCGTGATATTTCAGGCATGACCATATATATGGTACAGTAGCCACTGTACTACCCAATAAGTTGCATTGTATTCAGCACAGTATCTTGTATTAACCTTTGGAAAAGGACCTGGTTACTATTTAAATATTACCATTATGGTACATAAAGAAGTATCCTGATACTTCTTCCATAGCACCATACTAGGGTACATAGTAGAACCATTTAATCTAGTGTGGTGCATGTACTATACTATATCAAATAAAAAGTACCATTGTAGTGTTAAAAATACCTAATCTACAGGTATATCATGGTAAAAATGTTATGGGTAGTAAAGTGATGAATATTTTATCAAGGATTTAGTAACCCCAAATAATAATAATAATAATAATAATAATAATAATAATAATAATAATAAGTTTATAGTACCCATAAATATATTGCATCAACTATTAAGCATTATTTTTTTAGTGGTAGGAGTAGTATAATACTATTTGTCATCTCACAGCTTCAGATTCCCCGGTTCGATCTCAGGTTTGTGTGGAGTTTTTATTTTTTATTTTTATGTATCTGTGGGGTGTCCCTCAAGTTTCTCCAAAAACATGCAGTAGGTGGATTAATGACTCTAAAGTGCCCATATTTGTAAATAACTCTGGAGATGTCGTGTGGTTCATGGCGTACCATCCAGAGTGTATTACTGCTCATACCCAGTGTTTCTGGCAGAATGCATTGCACCCCTGACCAGAATAAGTTTAATGAAATTCATGAAAATCGGAAAACCCACCGAGTACAGGTAGGACATGCAAACTCCATGCACACAGATTCGAGGTGGAAATTGAACCCTGACCCTGGATGTGTAAGGAGGTGCTAACCACTAAGCCACCATGCCACCAACGTAGAATATTTCCTCTGAAATAATTGGAATTGGCCTCTTTAGATTTACTCTTAGTTATATCAAACATCTATTAAAGTATTTAAAACGGTACAGGCATAACTCAGTCAGTTCGATGATGTGTCACAAAGGAACCATGCTGATAAAATATTGATGTTTGTACACACTAAAAATTCCTAAAATTCTGTCAATTTCCATGTTTTTTTTTGTTTATTTGTTTATGTATTTATTTATAAAACTCCTGCCAAGAATACAAAGGTAATTTATTGACAGTCATTTACAAATGTACACAAGCTATTTAATTTCCACCAAATTCTAGAGATATTAAAAAATACTGCTTAAAATGTAAAAGTGTTCAGTGTGTAAAAAAGAAAAGAAAACAAAAGAGTGATATTTTTTTTTGTTTATTTGTTTCACTCAGGTGTTTTTACTTCTGAAATAACTATTGATTTGACAGGTGAACGCTTATGTTTGAAAGGAGCTGGGGGAAATAATATTGAACTGTTAATCGATATTGTACACATGTCCAAATGTCAAGTGAACGATGCTGTATTGCTGTCAGATTATCAATATTTTATCTTATTCATATCTCAGATACAGTATATATCAGAGTTCTTATTACTGGAGGACCTTAAGGCATTATTACTCCTTGTCTTTGCTCACTTGTACATCTCCTGTAGCTGCAAATTCACAAACATCTGTGTTGAAATTACTATGACCTTAGACAGCAAATGAACAAGACCAAGCAATTTTGTACAACATGGTTATTAAAAAAAAAAAAAAAACAGTTGTACAAGCGAAGTATTTTGTTCACTACCGACCTGCGACTGGTGGAACTGGGGACTGACAGTTAGCGTTATTAACAGGGGTGAAAATAGTTTTACATTCTCACCCATACTATGTAGCTAAAAGGTAAGGAAAATAAACCATGGATGTGGTGGATAGTCCTGAGAAACTTTCGAGATTTACTTTATATTTCCACTTTGGAATATTAGCTAACATCCCCGGTCCTGAGGTTGAATTCCGAATAGTCTAAAACTGAAAGCTAGTACACCTATGTAGGGTGTACAATCCCTTGTTTCACACACCAAGTACTGCCCTTTATCAGGGGTTACAGAGGGATTTGGGATTCAGGCTTGTGTTAGAAACTAGTTAGCTTTGTAGCACACATTGGCCATGAACAGAACAACATGGACAGTTCAGAGGCAATTCAGAATGACTTAGAAGCAGTTATTAAGGAGACAAAGTGTTGTATATGATGACCTAACATTATAATAAATGTTTTCTTGCTGAAAGTGCTTCAGTTACTGGTTTAAATGTGGGTTTTGGCAGGCAGGTGCACTCACCTCATTTCAATACTGTGGACAGTTCAGACCTCCCCATGCTGCTGACATGCGTATTTAACGACTGTTAGAGCATCTAAGATGTAATGCATATAATTAAATGTCCCAGGGTCTTCTCTATATCACCAAATGTGGAATGTCTGTCGTCCAATTAGATCATTTGGTCAGAACTGACTGAGGTATAAAGATAAATTATATTAATGAACTATCATACAGTACAGACCAAAAGTTTGGCCTCACCTTCTCATTCAAAGAGGTTGAATTTGTATTATGGCAAGAAAAAAGCAGCTAAGTGAAGAAAAAAACGAGTGGCATCATTACTTTAAGAAATGAAGGTCAGTCAGTCCGAAAAATTGGGAAAACTTTGAAAGTGTCCCTAAGTGCAGTCACAAAAACCATCAAGCGCTACAAAGAAACTGGCTCACATGCGGACCGGCCCAGGAAAGGAAGACCGAGAGTCGCCTCTGCTGCGGAGGATAAGTTCATCCGAGTCACCAGCCTCAGAAATCGCAGGTTAACAGCAGCTCAGATCAGAGAGCAGGTCAATGGCACACAGAGTTCTAGCAGCAGACACGTCTCTAGAACAACTGTTAAGAGGAGACTGTGTGAATCAGGCCTTCATGGTAGAAGATCTGCTAGGAAACCACTGCTAAGGACAGGCAACAAGCAGAAGAGACGCGTTTGGCTAAAGAACACAATAAAGAACACTATAAAGAAAACTCTTTGAATGAGAAGGTGTGTTCAAACTTTTGGTCTGTACTGTATATGGTAAATAGCTCTTTATGTGTTCTTAACTAACTGTCTAGGATTTTCTGAAAGAATGCAAACAATTACACCAGAAGTTATTTTAAAGCTAAATTTATTTATCTTCTGTACCATTTATTCTTTGACCATTGGGCACAAGACGTGGTACACCAGGGTGCCAATTCATCACAGGGCCCACACACACACACACACACACACACACACACACACACACACACACACACACACACACACACACACACACACACATACTACAGGCAATTTGGGAGCACCAATTAACCTAATCTGCATGCCTTTGAACTGTGGGAGGTAACCACAGTACTGAGAGAAAATCCAGGTGTGAGGCCCCTTTAGTGCGATACCCCTAACTAAAATCCAGTGGAACCAATTGACTTCAGAAATCACCTAATTAATAAACAGAGTCCGTCTGTGTGTAATTTAATCTCACCATAAATACAGCTGTTCTGTGAATCCCTCAGAGGTTTGTTAGAGAACATTAGTGAAAAAAACAGCATCATGAAACCCAAGGAACACACCAGACAGGTCAGGGATAAAGTTGTGAAAAGGTCTAAAGCAGGGTTAGGTTATAAAAAAAAAAAGCTTTGAACATCTCACAGAGCGCTATTCAATCCATCATCTGAAAATAGAAAGAGTACAGCACAACTGCAAACCTAGAAAGACATGGCAGTCCACCAAAACAGACAGGCCGGGCAAGGAGAGCATTAAGCAGGGAAGCAGCCAAGAGGCCCATGGTAACTTTGGAAGAGCTGCAGT
Organism: Clarias macrocephalus; assembly: GCA_011419295.1. Classification (NCBI taxonomy): domain Eukaryota; kingdom Metazoa; phylum Chordata; class Actinopteri; order Siluriformes; family Clariidae; genus Clarias; species Clarias macrocephalus. The sequence goes on from JAAGKR010003735.1 coordinate 35,211, forward strand.
TTAGGTGGGAGAATTTGTCCACAGGACAACTATTAGCAGTTTGCAACAAGTCATGTGGAGGCGGGGGCAGCAAACATGTGGAAGAAGGTGCTCTGGTCAGATGAGACGAAAATCAACCTTTTTGGCCTATATGCAAAACACCATGTGTGGCAGAAAACTAACTGTGCATGGTGTTGGCAGCATCATAGTGTGGGGATGCTTTTCTTTAGCAGGGACAGGAAAGTTGGTCAGAGTTGATGGGAAGCTGGATGGAGCCAAGTACAGGGCAATATTAGAAGAAAACTGACTTGAGCCTGGGGCAGAGGTTCACCTTTCATCAGGACAATGACCCTAAATAAACAGACTGAGTTACAATGGAATGACTTAGATCAAAGCATATTCATGTTTTAGGCCTAGTCCATACCAAAATCCAATTGAGAATCTGTGAATAGACTTGAAAATTGCTGTTGATAGCTGCTCTCCATGCAATCTGATCGTGCTTGAGCTATTTTTGGTTGAAGAGGTGAATACAAATGCATGCTAAAAATTTCACATTTTTATTTGTAATTTTTTTTTAAATAATTCATAAATCATTTTCCTTCCACTTCACAATTATGTGCCACTTTGAGTTGGTTTAACACACGAAATCCCAATAAAATGCATTTATATTTGTGGTTGTAACGTTACAAAATGTGTTCCAGTCGAATGATTACTATTGCAAGGCACAATATTATATTATATTGTATTATATTTACAACGTTACCAAAAATTTTACAAAAGATTTACAACTTATATCACTAAATTTAAAGGATTTCATCATGAAATTATGATGATTTTTTTTTCTTATTTTATTTGTCCAAAATGTGGCTAGAAATGCTTGATAGCACCCCAAACATGGATGTTTCACAAGAGAAGAGAATAAATTTTCCAAAAGCTCATTTAAAGCTTCAGACACTGAAAATGCATCTTTGGATAAAGCTCTTTTGCGCTATTCAATATATATATATAAATATCGTTTCTCGTTTCCTCTTTTGCCTCACGACTCGGATTTGTTTGCTATCCCTGACGAATTTCCCTGCTCAGACCCTTGCTTGAGCTTTCCCGACAACAACTCTGTTTAAATCTACACTAACAGCGGCTTGGATCAATCCTTCGTGCTCTCTCGACTGCGGCTCAACTTCACGTCTCGGCACTGACACTACATTTTTAGATCGCACTGCTTTGACCCAATGCTCACGCTCTCTCGACCGCGGCTTTTCTTAACGCTACTACACTGAAGCCACACTGATTTCAGAGCTCTGACCCCGCACTCTCACTTCCTCGATCACGAATCAGCTCCATGTTCTTGGCACGGCTCCAAGGCTGAGGGATTTCATGGCTCATACCTCATACACCTACCTTTAACGACCACAATTTTACCTGAACGCTCCTCACTTGGTCAACGATCAAAATGAATCCACGCCCTGCATCTGCACCTGCGTCTGGGTCCATCTCTTCAGCCTAAGAACCACTCTCCCTGACAGAATAATCTGGCCACCACTATGGATCCAGCAGGATTGGACAGAATAAGATAGGCACTGAAGAATCATGGCGGTCCCCTCTGAAAGCACCAGGCATACGCTCACTGACATCACTGCCCAGTTGCATGCCTCCAGACGCCCACAGCTCAGAGCACAATCCCATAACCCCAGCAAGAGACACGCCTACCAGCCCCTCCGTTTTACGGAGAGCCGGGAACATGTAGATCCTTCCTTTCCTAATGTTCCCTGATTTTTGAACTTCAAGCCTCCGCCTTCTCCTCAGAAAGATCCTGGGTGGCCAACGTGATCACTCTCCTCACTGGTAGGGCCCGGGAGTGGAGCACAGCCCCCTGGGATGCTCACGACCCATGTTGCTAGAGTTTCTATGCCTTTTCTGGAAAGATGAAGAGGGTCCTTGACTGTCGATCTCACGTTGACAGGGAGGCCGGGACTAAACTACTATGCCTTCGCCAAGTATCACGTTCAGGACATGATTACGCTCTCAAGTTTCAAATCTTAGCTGCCTCGAGTGGGTGGAACGACAGAGCACTTGTGGACGTCTTCCTGTAGGGGCTGTCGAAGGTACTTCACAAACTCATGGATCTGGCCAGGAGGATTGATTCACGTCTTTGTTCAAGACGACCATCCCTGAGGCCACCCCTCACCAGGAGATCACCTCCTCCCATGACATCCCGCCAGTCCTCTCCTCCAACACAGATTGATCAGGAGGAGCCCATGCAGCTGAGCCGGACCTGGTTCAGGCACTCGTTGACTCTGGTTCAGACCAAAACCTGATCAGCGCCAGTCAGGGCCATAAAGATCCCTTGCACATCACTGGACCCTTTCACTGGCAGTCCAGGCCATAGATGGGAGCCCCCTCCTGGCCATCACGCACGGAACCCTTCTACTCACTCTAAGGATGTCAGGGAATAGTCTGAGGAGATTTGTCTTTTCTACACTCCCCACTCCAGCCAAGCCTGAGGAAACCCCGGATAGCTCTAACATTTCCACTGAGTATCATGATCACAAGCAGGTTTTTGGCAAGACCCAGTCCCTCCAACCGCATTGACTGTATGACTGCCCTATTGACCTTCTCCCAGGCACCTCCCCGCCAAAAGGCTGACTATACTCTTTGGCCCACTAAGAGAGAAAGGCCATTAACATATACACAGAAGCCCTCGCCACAGGAATCATCCGTCTGTCCACCTCCCCTTTGGTCGGGGACAGGGTTCATCTTCGTGAAGAACAAATATCCCATAAAGTGTCCCTATATCCCTGTATTGACTACAAAGGGGACAGCGAGATCACCCTCAGGAACCGCTACCCACTCATGGCCACCATCTTTGAACTGTGCCAGGGAGCCGACACCTTCACAAAACTAGATCTACGAAATGCTTATCACCTCGTCCGTATCCGGGAGGGCAATGAGTGGAAGACTTCAACACCCCTACTGGGCATTACGAGTATTTGGTGGTCCTTTTGGTCTGACCCCCACCATCTTCCAATCCCTCATTAATGAGGTCCTCCATGATTTTCTTAATTCTTTCATGTTCATCTACTTGGACGACATTCTAACTTTCTCTCAAGGCCTGGAGGAGTACTGGCAAAACGTTCATCAAGTTCTACAGAGGCTCTTAGAAAACAACCTCTATGTAAAAGCAGAGAAGTATGAGTTCCACACCTCCTCCACTACCTTCCTGGGTTTTGTCATTTCCCCATCCAGGCTAGAGATGGAACCAGCCATTGTCCAGGCAGTCTCCGATTGGCTCACGCCAGTCTCGCGGTGAGACCTCCAATGGTTCCTGGGTTTGGCCAACTTCTATAGCCGCTTCATCCAGGGGTACAGCTCCGTCACCGCCCCCCTGACCTCGCTGACCTCCTCTAAAACCAGGTTCTGCTGAAACAAGGAGGTGGATAAAGCCTTTGCCGACCTTAACAAAAGGTTTACCTCCGCCCCCATCCTCACTATCCCCGACCAGTCTCGCGCAAAGGTCCACCCAGGTCCATTTACTCCCATCGCCTATCCCCAGCCGAAAATAACTATGACGTAAGTAACCAAAAACTCTTGGCCATCCAGCTAGCTCTTGAGGAGTGGAGACAATGGCTGGAGGGGACAGAGCTCCCATTTTTAGTGTGGACCAACCATAGAAATCTTGAGTACCTGCACACGTCAAGCTCGGCGGTCATTGTTTTTTTCAAGATTCAATTTATCCTATCCTATTGGCCAGGCTCAAAGAATACCAAGAGAGACATTCTCTCATGCCAGTTCTTCTCCTCCCAGGACCCTACGCCATGCAACACCATCCTACCATCCCACTGTCTCATCGCAGCCATGGAGTTAGACATAGAGACCAACGTTCAGCAGGCCCTGACCCAAGAGCCTGGGCCAAGTAACGTTCCACCGAATCGCCTCTTCACCCTCCCTCGCCTACGCTCATAGGTCTTGAAATGGGCCCATGAACCCAGACTATCTTGCCACCCAGATGCCGCCCAGACCCATTTTATCATCCAACAACGATTCTGGTGGCCCACGTTGGGGAAGGATGTGTCCAGGTTTGTGGCAGCCTGTGACATCTGCGCCCATTGTAAGAGCGACAACCAACCTTCTGCCCCTCAGACACATACCGGTGCCTCACCGTTCTTGGTCCCATATCCCCGTAGACTTTGTCACTGGTCTACATTCATCGGACGGCAACACCTGTATCATGACCATTGTTGACCACTTTTCTAAATCTATACATCTCGTTCCTCTCCCTAAGCTGCCCTCCACTAAGGAAACTGCGGAGCAACTCATCCTCCACAAATTTCGGCTTCAAGGCCTTCCCACGGACATCGTGTCGAATCCTGATTCTACCCGAGCGTTCATCACTTGGCCAGCGATGGCCTAAGAACCGTGCCCTATGACAGACACTATGAATAATAAAACCTTCAATCGGTTAATAACTGGTATACTAGCATGTGCAGAGGGTGTTAAATAAACTAATGTTTTAAATGCATCGGGTAACATTTTTTATTTAACATTTTCCCGCTGAAACTACAAAGATTATCCACTACAGCAACTGCAAAGTCCGTTTTAGTGAGCATTTACGAGCAAACCACGAGCCCCATGCATGTGATTCTGACACATGGTTCTATCTGATGCTGGTGTAATATAGCCTGCTGTACAAAGTGCTTCTTTCTCCCTTATTACTTTTCTATCCTTGGGCTAGAGTTTAAGCCACTCAATTTAAATTGACTAAGCTAATCTCATTTCTACTTCGTAGAAAAAAAAGAAAAGAAAAAAAATCCAGGTTCTCATATGGTGTGTCAGCAAAAGGAGTTCAAAATCAACCTTGATATAATGCTTCCATAAACGATATCCTGCTTTGCCATTTAATATTCAATATTATGTTTTCCTGCTTGCATTCTGCTTGGAGGGATTTTTTTCCGACTTCAGGCTTGAAATAATAACAGAAGCAGGTAAACAGGATGGACGCCCCAAGGCTCTCTCTCTCTCTCTCTTTTATCTCCTGTACCAACTGCAGGTTTCTGATTTATTTGTTTGGTTTTCTCCTCCATCAGCTACAGTAGTAAACAAGCTTCAGACAGGAGAATCAAAGGGCTCACAGCTGAATTTCACTCCCGTCTCCTAATGTAGCATTCTGAGGAAAACACACCATATTTTATACCCTCTCTCATGTTTTATACATTTTATCATGCATAGGAACTTTAATTTATTTCCACAACACAGCCGGTAAAGTAAGTGGACGATGATAAAATGCTTTCTTTTTTTTTTCTTTCGTCTAGAGTACAGTATATACCCGAACATTACATCTGAAATGGAACAATGAGGTTGAAATGCAAAATGTGTCCTTTCAGTGTATTTACATCTATATTAAAGAATTGGAAACTGTTCTATATACACTGCCATGTAATTCAGGGACAATATCTGAACATTCATTGGAATTCAACACTTTGATCGTATAGCTTTTCATTTTAAATCGTGTATGCTGGAGTACAGAGTAATAAAGAAACAATAAGGATTTTTTTTTCATTATATAATCACTTGACTGTGTGGCTTTCTGCCAACATAGGACACGTAGGTGGAAGAACAATACTTAATGTGTGTTTTTGAAATATGCACCTTTAGTTAGACCTAGGGTTACTTTTCTCTCCCCATTCTGAGCATCTATTCTGAATTTTAATCGCTTACAAATCTTTAGTCTGAATACCTGCTCACTAAAATCAAGACTTTAACAATGAAGCAGGATAAGTGAAGAAAGCAGATTAGTCGTGATTATTCAATTATTGTCTATTTTATTTTGCTAATGAGTGTGTTTGTGATTTACAGCTATGGTACATACTGAGAGCATCATAAAGTTCTGCACATGAAGTACAGTAAAAAGAAAGAAGTCAAAAATATTTATTGTATTTTTTTTAATGTAGTCATGAGGAACAGTTTTCCGGGCTACCTGGGGGACTTCTTTTTGGCTTATTTTCAGTCTAGTCCCAAAGCCTGAGCAATTTCAGAGGATTTTTTTGTGTTTGTTAAGCCATGCAGTGACATATGAATCGTTCAAGCATAAAAACCCATCTAACTTAAGGCATGAACCAGTGAGAAACAGATGCAGATGATGATAGATGATCAGGCCGGTGATTAGTATACTGGTGATGATGAATGCTGAGTGGTTGGAGCGGACGAGAGAGGAAATGAGGTTGCTGCTGAGGTTGTTACATAAACAACCAAATTTTAAATTGTAACTTTAGACACCTCGCAGTCTGTTGCAGTAAAATAGTTGTTTAATTTAATTTACTGTACATGACTAAATTAAATTTATTATAAAAAAAAATGAGTGGCTCCAGACTTCTGCACAGTACAATAGATTTACTTGTTGTTCAGGGAGCACTGTTCAAATGTTTGAAGTTCTAAAGAAATTTAAGTTATTATTAACATGGATAATGGTTTTGATTATTCAATTATTAGTCCTTGCTTATTTATCTATACAAAATGTGCCAATAGTTAGTTTTCTTGTTGTTTTACTTCCCTCCATCTCTCTTGGATTGTTGACTACATACTATCCAAAAGTGCAACTTAAACAGACTGTCCTGCAATCATTTAAATTTGTAAAAGCTGAGCCATTTGCTTCCATCAATCTGAAATGGATTACAATTAATAAAATCAGTCTGATAAATAAATGTGAGAACTTAAATATAGCATGGAAATTGGTTGTTTCAAAAGTAGACACATTTTCAACATATGACTGTTTTATTATCTTATAAGATAACTAGCCTATAACAGAAACTTTGCATAAAGTAGTCTGTAGCCATGATTATATATGTCATTATATACAAACAATATGATTTTACTGTCTGTTCTATTATCATGTATTATATTTTTACAAAGCGCACATTTCAAAACCATTAAAAAGGTCAGAGGTTTTTTTTTATATTATCAACCAATCACTGTCCTTGAATTGCTGCATCATTTTTAGCAACGGGGTCAACCACACCCCCTCACTAAGATAAAAGTTTTTGTACTTTCCTTACTCAGAGTTGCTCTAAGAAGTTTTCTTAATCAATTTTATTCTAAGACTCCCAGCTAGGACTTTTTAGGCTAAGATAGGAGCTCTCTGAGAGAATTCTAAGAAGCTTTGTGAATACGGGCTCAGGTGTGGAGGAATTCCATCACACTCAAAGCAGAATTGCTTTAATTCAGTTACATTAGATGGCTTTGGAACATTGGCTGGATTCATTTGTTTGAATTATCTAAATGAGCTCCAATTAAGGAGTTTAACAGAGGTTTCTTTTAAACCATTTAGACTTAGACTTGCGCTAGTGCTTAGGATCCAGGTTCTAGATCCACCACAACCATGACTGAAAAGGTGATAGAAATTTAATATATTCATTTATTAATGAAAAGTAGTTACTAACAACCAGGGCCCGTATTCACAAAGCTTCTTAGAATTCTCTCAGAGTTCCCTTTCAAAAGCTACACTCAATGCTGCGTGAAAACGCTATGGGAACATCTCTTTGTTGCCCGGTTGTGAAGCCTGTGCATGTCAAACCTGCCGAATACCTTCAGCTTATAACCGTGCCAGGCATGACGTCACCGAATATGGTGCACCTGCAGGTTATAAATAGGAGTGAACCGGAAACATCCTCAGATCTTTTTGTCTTCAGGACCGCTTTGTGTTTGCGTGTGTGTGTGCAACAGAATCACGGTAAGAAAGAAAAACTTTACTTACCGATAATGGCAAGAGTTGGTTGGAAAGCTATTAAGGCACTTCGCGCATTCCTGGGGCTCGCGTGTGTATGAGACGGGATTTCCCCCTTTCTCTCGCGCTCTCCCCGGATCAGGAAGTTTTAGCGTCCGCTTCTCAAGCACGCTCCGGCGCTTTTTGGGAAGGGACTGAATAGATTTCCTTTCTCGCCGCAAAAATAAATAAATAAATAAATAAAAGGAATTTAAAAATAAAATAAAAAATCCCCAAGCGCTCAAAGTTAGACAACAGGTTTCTGTCAGGTGGCTAGGGGAGTGGCCTCAACGAGGGTTCCCCCTCCCCCCCTTTATTTTTTTTTGGCAACCTCTATGACGAGTTAACTCTTTCATGGAATAAGCCTTATTCATCCCGTTTTATGATGATACCCCAGATTGAAGAGACGCTTGCGAGCTATCTCTCTCCTAGGAGCTCATCCTCCCTGAAAAAGCTTACATTGCCCACCAAGCCGTGTAGACTAACATCTTCGTTGGTGGGGAAAGCTTTTCAGGCAGCGGGTCAGGCTGGTGCTGCTCTGCACACCATGGCAGTTTTTCAGGTATACCAAGCTCACCTGCTAAGAGTTCTGAGCACTGGCGGGTCTATTGATGGCGCCTAGCCACAGATTTATTTCTCTGTGCCACCAAGCAGACGGCGATCGGCCATTCTATGGCTGCCGCGGTCGCCACGGAGAGATATCTGTGATTTAATCTCACGGGCATCAAGGTCAGGGATCACGTTTTCCTCCTTGATGCCCCCCCCCCTCGCCTTTCGGCTGTAAACACCGCCGCCACTAGGTTCGGGAGGCGAAGCTCTACGAGCAGACCTCTGTGAGGTTTCTCCCCTGCCGTGCTCAGGAGTCGGGACCGTCGGTCACCCAGTCCCGACCAGGTCTGGTCCCAACGAGGGCGTGAGGTGCAGAAGGAGTGTGTGCCGAGCCAGCAACCCCCTCGTAGGGACAGGGGAAGTCCTGAGGTTGACGTGCCCAGGACCACGGGGGTGTCTCCCCCTGGGGAGGGACGTGTAAAAAATCCAATAAGGGATAAAGACTCCTCCCTGGCACCCTATGGGGGCCGTTGTCTAATCTCCGCCACCTCTGGTGTTTCGGGAAGCAGCGGTCTCCAGAGAAATGTTAGGTGCTCGGTTCCTTCCTGCCTTGTTTCAGGATGCTGGACACCTAACACCCCCCCCCTCCGTTGCACATCGTTCTCCGCGTTTTCAATGGCGTAGTCTTCACTTCCATGAAACCGGAGCGAGCACATCTGCTGACTTGGCAGTTACAGAATGAGTTTGCTGGCAAAAAGGGGCCATAGAGCATCAAAATGTTGACAGCTAAAATGATTGTTCTCAAATTCTACCAGAGGTTTGGTTTGTGACGGTCAACCTGAATGATGCATATTTTCATATAGAAATATTGCCACAACACAGGAGGTTCCTGAGGTTTGCTTTCGGGGGCGAAGCTTACCAGTATCGGGTCCTTCTATCTGGCCTAGCCCTGTCACACCGCACATATAAAATGCACGGATGCAGCTCTAGCGCTATGATTCCAGGGCATCCGTATCCTGAATTGTATAGACGACTGGTTGATCCTAGCTCAGTCTTAATAGCTAGCGCTTCGACATCGGGATGTCATCCTAGCTCATATCCATTCTTTAGGATTGAGACTCAACGCCACGAAAGGCGTTCTCTTTCCTGTTCAGAGGACAACATATTTGGGTGTCACATGAGATTCGATCACAAGGTGGGCACAGCTGTTTCCCACTTGTGTCGAACCCATCCTCCAACACCCTGAAGGAAATCAAACTAGGCCAGAAAGCGACTCCATCACTTTTAAAAATCTTTAAGTCTCATGGCAGCTGCGTCCACGGTGATACCTTTGGGCCTTCTGCACATGAGGGCGTTGTCAGTTGTGGCTAAGAGCCAGGGGGTTTCACTCAAGGGCCAATCCCCAGAGGCTAATAAGGGTCACGCGCTGGGGCTTCGTACCCTTTCTATGTGGTTCAGACCCCAGTTTTTGACTTTGGGTCCCACTTTAGGTCCGTCTTGTCGTCGCAAGATGCTAACGACAGACGCTTCCCTCACGGGCTGGGGTGCGGTCTTGGATGGCCGTCCAGCACAGGGGAGCTGGAGAGGTTGTCATCTCGCATGGCACAGCAATTGTCTCGAAATGATGGCTCTGTTTCTGGCCCTGAAACACTTCCTCCAGCAGTTGAGAGGCTACCATGTCCTAGTGCGGGTGGACAACACTGTGGTAGTCTTGTACTTAAATCGCAAGGGTGGACTGTGCTCGCGCACCAGGTTCTGCTTTGGGCACAGGACAAGTTCCTGTCCCTCAGAGCGATTTACATTCCGGGGCACATGAATGTAGGAGCGGACTTGCTATCCAGACAAGCTGTGACACATGGGGACTGGAAACTCCACCCCCTTTACTACTTTGACTTCTCCAGCTCCCCTGGGTCTGGACGCCATGGCCCACACGTGGCCCAGATTACACCTTTATGCGTTTCCTCTAATAGTTCTGCTCTCAGGAGTCCTGGTGAGGGCTTGTTAACAGGGTTGCGCCTCTTATCGATAGCACCCCAGTGGCCGACCAGAGTGTGGTTCTCGGATCTAATATATCTCCTCGACGGCTCACCCTGGGTGATTCCAGTGAGGAGGGATCTTCTGTCTCGGGCGCAGGGGACAATATTTCATCCCCGGTCCAAGCTCTGGAACCTTCACGTTTGGCCCCTGAAGGGGACCAACTAAGACATGCTGGTCTTCCAGCCAGCGTAATTGAAACCATTTTAAGTGCCAGGGCTCCCTTCACTTAAAGAACTTATGCCCTCAAATGGAGTGTATTTGAAAATTGGTGCATGGCAAGACACATAGACCCAGTTCACTGCCAGATTTCAGTTTCAGTGCTGGAGTTTCTGCAAGAAAAGTTGTCCTCGGGCTTCTGCCCTAGTATGCTCAGAATGTATGTAGCCGCTATTTCGGCTTGTCATGCTCTGAATGACGGGGTTTCTGTGGGCAAGCACCATTTAGTTGCCCGTTTTATTCGCGGAGCTAAATGGTTGAAGCCGCCCAATAGAGCGACGGTCCCTTCATGGGACTTAACTATCGTACTCAAAGGCCTGGCCGACACCCCTTTCAAACCACTAGAGTCAGTGCCTGTCAGGCTTCTGTCTCTTAAGATGGTTTTTCTTATGGCTATTACTTCTTTGGAGATCTGCAGGCTCTGTCAGTCTCCTCATCCTGCCTAGACTTTGCCCCTGGGCTAGTCACAGCTATCCTGCATCCTCACCCGAACTATCTTCCCAAGGTTCCATTCTCGACCATGCACCCAGTTGTGCTTGAAGCCTTCTGTCCTCCGGCTTTCACAGCTCCGGAGCAGGAGAGACTTCACTTACTGTGTCCAGTACGTGCTCTTAGGATCTATGTCCACCGCACTAGCCAGTGGCATAAGTCAGAGCAGTTTCTATATTTAAGTTCTCACATTTATTTACTGTACTGATTTTATTACTTGTAATCCATTTTAGGTTGATGGGAGCAAAATGTCTCAGCTTTTACAATTTACATGATTACAGGACAGTTTATTTAATGTCAATCCAAGAGAGATGGAAGGAAGTAAAACATCAAGAAAACCAAATTGGACAGAAAAGCAGCGTTTACTTTTAGCTTTACGTTCAGTGTTTGGAGAATATTTCTTTTTTCCGCCATTTTGTCCTTTGCTATAGAAACTCTTAAGCCTCTTAAAAGTCCTTCTCTCTACTCTTAACAAATTTTACCTTAGGAGCTGTTTTTAGGGCTAAGATGTTTTGTGAATCATTTTTATCTTTACTAAGATTTAATCCTAAATTTAAGGAGAAATTCTAAGAAAATGCCCTAATTCTAAGATTTTTCTTAGA